>VXAD01001120.1:473474-497243 GCA_013399195.1 Dicrurus megarhynchus
GGGGGGGGCTTTAAGTTTCCTTTGTTTTAAAGCTCTCCATTGTACCCACTTCGTTTAAGGCTTTGAGATGGTACAAGATTGAGGGGCTTTATTTGTATCTGTAGATTTCCCAGCAATTCTGATCCAAGGATACCTCACTTCTGCCAAGAAAATACGTATGGTTTTATGTTATTCTTTGGAATATGGCTCCTGAGAAAACAGTGCTGAGTTACAGGATTTTTGCTGCATCTCAATGCAATTTAGCATATAATTTAACATATCAACAAGGGAACATCCTGCCACTATTAAGCCAAAAAATTGGCATGTAGTATAAGACCTGATCTGCAGTGCAACGTTTGTTCTTTAGTATGTATTTCGTGTGTAAGTTATTTCTTAAGAATTAAAAAGGAAAAATAGTTTTCTTCCTGCTTTGGGATTTGCTTTAGTAGTTGCCTTCTAAGAACAAAAATGAAATGTTTCAGAGATCTTGCTAGATCACCGTCCACAGGTGAAAGGTGTAATTTCAATGCCATTTATAGATTTATTTGCTGTAGGTAGTATTATCTTCTCCATTTTTGTCCTTTAGGTAGGATTCCTCTTACAGATTCTGGACCCTGAGTATCATCAGCATTAATGGAATACACAAGAAAAATAAATGTAATATGATCTATATCTGTTAGCTGAAGTGAAATGAAACCTGCAAAGTCATGACTGGAACTTTGCTTGGTCATAGCTAGATAAATTTAAGTTATACTTGTTGCTGTTAGAATACAAAAGTGAGGTATTTCACTTGTGACAAAAGTGATCAAAATCAAAAGTGATTTATCAAAAAAATGATAAATCCATAAAACATACAGTCCATCATTAGCATTAGAACTGTGTTTCCGTTATTTTTATTTGTTCATTGTTGATGTTTATCAAAGGGAAACATATTTAGATTCAGCCTAGATAGCCTGAGCCATCTGTCATCCTTATGACAGTTGACCTGAATCCTGAAGTGACACCATTTAACTTTTGTGTCAGTCTGGTGCAGCCATGTGGAACTTCTGGTTCATTTTAGCAGTGGAGGTTTTGCTGAGTTACGTAATCAGGTCAGTACAAGGTTAATTGTATTATTAAGATTTCATTATATTAAGTATATGTCACCTTGTGCCTAAGTTTTTAATGTGTTGCAGAATTTTGTGCTGGAAACAACTGACTGTTGCATGGATTGTTCCCATGCATAAATCTGATGTGTAAATCGGGCAACATTTGTATCAAGAACTGCAAGTTCTCCTGTCTTCTACTGTGAAGGGCTGCTTCCAGTTTTAGACCTGTGGACTGAAGTCCTACAGAGCCGGCTGCTGTTGACTTTCAAGAAGGCAAGGGCACTGTTTTCATTCCTTTTCCACTCATTTTTATGTTTTCTCCTTATCCTGAGTTTTACTTTATCCCTGACACAGAACTATGTTGCCAAGGTTCTGGAGATGCAAGGGACTTGGAAGGAGGAACCTTTCAAGCCCTCATCAAGTAAGTTAGGTGCAATTCTTTATGCCCACCACTCAAGGTGATCTGGCCACAAAGAGGGTGTCCTTGAAGAGGACTTAAAATTAATTGAGGTACTAATTGAGTATCACAAGAAGGTAAGTTCACAGCTGTGGAAGGAGAATTTGGTCTGAGCATGTATTTTAACAGTGTTCCTGCTTAACTTTTCTGGTTACACAAATGTAACATGGACAGCGGAGGGTGTGCACAGGCTCCACTGTCAGTCTCTTTACATTTGAGGAGAACTGCCAGTGTCCAGGTGCTGACATTCAAGGAGTGCAACAACATTGCAGTCACAGCTGGGACTCACTTACTGCAGCTGGTGAGCCCAGTCTTCAAGAACATCCAAACTTCCAAACCAGTTATTTTAAATCTGCACAGCTGTATTACTAGGCTTTGCTTCATGGGGACTGCAGTAATATTTCAGGTACCATTTGAATGGGATTTTTTGTTATTCCAGAGCAATAAAAAAATATTCAAATGTCTACTGTAGTATTTGTTTTGTTTCATGCAAATTGTATGCAAGAATTTATAGTTAGGAAAAGGTCTGTTGCCAGTATGGTCAAATAATGTATTGAGCTACAGAGAGTTTGTAGACTTCTTTCTTTTTCCTTTTCTCCCTTTTTTTTCCTTTTGAATTTTTTTTTTCTTTTTTTTTTTGACCTTTGCATTCTTTTTAACTTGAGCATTTCTCACAATCAGGTAACTGCATACAGTTGGTGACTGTTATTGAGGATGCTTGGGAAGTTTCGGTATGTTCTAAAATGTACACATGTATCCATGTTCTTGGCTGGTCAAAAGGAGGAGTGTTGTAGCTTGCACTAGCAATGTTTTGAACAAAGTAGGCACAGAGATGTTATTTAGTGTGATAGCTGGTGAGCTATGCATCTAGGTGGACATTCAGTTTTGGTTTTAGCTCATCTGTTCCGGAAAGCTTCTGCTGTCCTGGTGTGGTTACACAGGCAGACTTCTCTGTGGAGGTGCAGTGTGCCTTGGAAAAAGAAGCTTTTCTAATGACAGATGTGAGAGTATGGATTGATGCTAAACATAATTAACTAAGCTGACAACAGCACTCCCCTGCTAACTTCGCTGCACTCAGAGCAGGAGGATTTGCTGATAAAGTTGTATAAGCTGGGGAGTGCTTTCTCATGCTGATCCTTACGCTGCTGTGTCAGCAACATGCTGCAATGTTGATGCAACTGCGAGGTGTGGCTTAAACTCACTTTACAAGCTGACAAGGCCACGTGTCTCTACATGCATTTTTTCTCTTTGCTTTAATCAATAAGGAAAAAAATTAAAGTGAATTCAAATGAGAGACTTCCATGCTGAAGAATTATTTTATGCGCATTTTTACTGCTCTGACAAACTAGTGGAAATTCTTCTGAAGCACACAAGGCTTTCTGTGGTTGCTGGTCACTATTTTGTCTGGTCCATGGGCATGACTTTCTACCAAGCCATCGTCTCCATGTACTTTATTGTAAATATCATGGAAGAAACAGTTCTTTAAAGTAAAATTGAGCAAATGGAGTGAAGTTACCAAGCAAGCTAACCCAAAACCAGAATTTGGGTAGAATCAGAGAGAAGAAGACAACAGTTATTCTTGGGTAGAAAACAATCCCAGAGTGTACAGTACTTGCTACTTGGACAAAAAGATATGAGGCAAGGTAAGATAAAAGGAACAAGCACATGGTATAGAACCATGGAAGAAAGAAAACAGGGATGTTAAAGAAGAGTAATAAGCAATAGCTACATTCAAGATGGTTAGATATGGTCTCTCAAATCACATAGTCACGAGACCTCTTTCAGGGCAGTGCAATTTTTCTCCAGAAAATTGGAGAGGAAAAAAGAGAGAAAGAATCAACATGAGAGAGTAATGGCCAGGAGGAGTCATCATTGAAGACAAGCCATCACCATAGCATTTTGTAACTTTTTCTCTGTAAGTGGCCTTTCCTATTACATGTGAATTGACAAAGATTTTTCAAATAATAGCAAATTTGCCAAAATACATTTACATTGGTAATGCACATGTATGGAATCATGCACACTCATACTCTATTCAATATCAGTGACAGAAGGCTGTGAGACAGAAAAAAAAATAAGTAAATAAATACGTGCTGGTTTGGGGTAAATGTCTTTGTCTCGTTTCTCTGTCTAGA
The DNA here is from genome assembly GCA_013399195.1 of Dicrurus megarhynchus. Classification (NCBI taxonomy): domain Eukaryota; kingdom Metazoa; phylum Chordata; class Aves; order Passeriformes; family Dicruridae; genus Dicrurus; species Dicrurus megarhynchus. Next base: position 477,134 of record VXAD01001120.1, read on the forward strand.
AGAGTGATTGATGTGGGTAGTTTCCAAAAGTTGTCATTCACTAAAATATTAGTGACAGTGCTCATGTTGACATTTTATGCATTTCAGGTGAAGGTTTTTAGCTTTATTTTTGTCTGTGTCCACACATCAACTGACATAGCCTGCTGGGTGTAGCCTGGAGCTGCACTGTGTCCAAGGACTGCTGCTCACCAGCAGCCCAGTGGATGGAAATGCTCTCTCCTGAAGTCTGATGCAATATGCAGTTAAGGATTAAATGACTCAGAGAAAGGATGCTTTTAAGTGGAAGTACTGGGTAGAAGACAGAGAAGTTGGCAAAAGCAACAGGTCCTCTTTCAAACATATTTCTAGTTCCTTGAAATTCCACCTAATTGTGCCTCCTGTATATACAGCGAGTGTTTAAACATAGCATAAGGGCATGACAGAACTTCAAACACAGAGTAATAAATCAATGTGTATTTGGCTCTGAGCCATGATCATTCTCTTCTGTTCATTGTTGAGAGAAACTTATTTTCTTTAAATTACATAGTTCATATCAGTTTCTGAATTTCACGTTCAACTTACTATCAGAACAAGGTGGAAAGCAAAATCATTGGAGCATTCGTTCATGTTTCTTGGAGTTAAAAGATCTCAAAATATTGGGAGAGCTTTAGAGATGCCAGAAGACCTGCTTAGTACTGTGAGTTGATGAGGAAATAGGCAACACCATTTCTCTAAGATCAGTAAGACTAGGCAACTCTTTGGAACAGACACAGAAACACCCCCTCCCCTTTTTTTTTTAATGGCAAATCATAACAAATAGCAAAACTATTGCTTTAGTCTAAAAACTGGACATGTAACAGGACAGAATGTAAAAGATGTGTCTAGAGCTTTGCTGAATCTACAAATTGACTCCCTTTTTTCCTTAAGAATCATCTGTAACTTGGGTGCAAAACCAGGTTTGGGCATGTAATATGAGAGTGAGCAGGGCTCTTGGATCCTTTATGTTTCTGTTTAAAACAGCCATACTCGTCTTACTATGTGCCTCTCTTCTTTTCACAGTTTGTATTATTGAATTTTTTTTGAGAAAGTACCTGAAACAAAGTGTCTTGTAACTCTAAGAAGGAATTCAACAGCAAGCTTAGGTTTGGTTCAACCACTCTGTTGTGGTCATTTTTCTTCTAATGGACAACTTAATCTCAAGTTTCAGGAAAAACACCAGACACAGACAGAAATATTTATCAGCATTATTTACTTTTTCATTATTTTAGTTCATTCTCTGCACAGTCTGTGTTTCTTTTTGTGTTTGGTCCATTGTTCCCAGAAGATGTATTCAGCATGAGGGCATTGCATTTTAGCATGCCAGTAGCATCAGTCATGTCCTTGATGCCTTCCTTGTTCTGGTCAAAAAAAGCTATTTAGAAGTAAATCTGTAACTCCTCCCTTTGTATCTAAGAAGAATGGAGACATGATGATACGTAGAAATTTCAATGGATTATTTTCAGCAGATATTTTCAGGTGTTAGAACACATCACACTGTGTGTTAATTGATATCTACCATTTATCTTGAGAGCACACATTTGTTACCTCACAATATTCATGACTGACTGCTGCAGGATTTGGGTTTTGGATTTTGGGGCTTGGGGATTTTTTTTTTCTCTAGTCTTGTCTTTGACTATCCAGCTTCATCACCAGTGCTTTTATGGTTTTTTCTTGGATCTCTGTGTCTAAGTCTATCACTGGCATCTCTTTTCATGTCTCTAAGCCCCTGTTAGTGCATTTTTCATGTCATTTGTGTCTGTGGGAGGGATTCGTTTTTGTTGATGTTTCTTGATGATAGCAAAGCCTTTACCATGCTGTCTGACCCTATTTATCTCTCAATTAATTTCTCTTTGATCCAAATGTGTACTAGAAGGTAATTAAGTTTCACTGTTTGCTTTTTAATTCCATTTCAGGGTTTCTCTGCATAGCAGTTGAAATGTACACTTGAACTGAAAAGAGTCTTATTCCCATCTTTCTTAGCGTTCCACATATTTTCAGCATTGAAATCCTATTAATACAATTTCTGTAAAAAAGGATTAGTGGTAAAGTAAGTTCAGGTAGTGTAAGGTGAATGAAAAATACCGGATAAAATTAAAAAATTACAGCTGTCCTTACAGTGTTTGCATAAGTATAATTTCCAGAAATATCTTCAGTATAATACATTACAGTTATTATTCAAGTCAAGCGAGTTGTATCAAAGTCATGTTTTCTTCTTCTGAAAGAGGAATGGAATTTGCTACTTAAGAGGTAAGTCTGTATCAGGTCTCATGAACTGTCCATTATTGAATATTTATTGCTGGTTTTGTGGTTTGTGTATGCTTTTGCTTGAATGAGAGCGAATATAAACTGAGCAACGAGTGTAATGAAGATAGTGCAGTTGGAGTACTAGTAACAGAGTCTTCCCAGCATGACTTTCAGTAGAAAAGAGTTACTGAGTGCTCCTGGGGTAATGCTGTGGGCTGAGCTACCCATTGTACTAGTGAGACTGTTGGCAAGGCTTAGGATTTAGAAATAGAGAGGATGAGAGCTTGGTGAAAGACACATAAGCAAAATTATAGTGCAAAGAAAATGGGAATAGCTACAGATGTTTGGGTGAAAATATATGATAAAGGTAACAAAGTATTTTATACATTTGCTTTTAGGTGTTGCTGCTCCTTATCCAAGAGGTATATTCTGTTAGTGAGTTGGATTTACAAAGTAGTCTTTAGTTGAAGATGATAAATGTTTTCCCATATTTAATATTGTTGGGGGAATTGGGAAAAAAATCAAAACTTGCAATTTTGTTCTTTTTAGATCTTGTTACTTTTGAGAAGTGGGTAGGAATAGTAGATGGTTTTCAGCTAAGTGAAAAAAAGAAAGACTAAGAAGTGAGAATTAAGTATTTTGCAATTCATATCACTTTCTGGTATAACACAGTATGTAGCATCATCTTGTAAAGTAATAAAAGAGAACAGCTTAGCTTCTAAACCTTGAAATGAAAATTCACAATTTTGCTTGGCCTTAACAGTTGTTTCAGGACTGGCAATCTTAGTGCAAGAAATGAACTGAAAATACTGATGTAAAACCTCCAGAGAGTCCCTAAGTTCTGAAGAGAAAATGATAAGGTAATCACAGGAAGCTCTCAGAAGTTAAAGCTGTTTTACATCGAAAGAGCTCAAAGGTTTAATCTCTTCTACTGAAATCTTGAAGTATAGTGGCAATAATTCTAGTGTACATGGTCATTAAAATAAGATTTCACAAGTAACCAGAGGAAATAAATACGTTAAATGTGTAATTTTTCAAAGATCTCTCCAACAGTGAAACTCAGCCACAGACTGCACAACAGGAACAATATTGAAATACTAATGAAGTTTGAAAACGTCTATGTTTTTTCCTTCTTGGTTTTGTTTAGAAAAAGACTTGCTTAAGGAGATTGTGTCTTACACTGGACTAATTAATGTAGCTAAAGAGAAGAACAGATAGATTTCTACTAGACAAAGCTTTATCTATTCTTTTACAAACCCTGAAAACAAAAAGCCCCTGTCATACTGTATTCTTGTTCCCATATTAATAATATTATAATTATCATTACTATCTGATCCTATACCATCTTTGTTGTCTATGACTTATATAAATTTGTATGTGATGATCTTCTGTTTGTACCAGTTCTCAATCAACGCTAGCCAACATTTTTACTAATGCTCTAAAAATACAAAATCACTCGTGGCAAAACTTAAAAGTTGCAAGTAATGATAATGGCAATCACTACCCCAGAATGTAGCAGAGCCATAACATGAATTAGTTGTTGGAAAGTAATACTAGAGAAAGTGTTATTAGTTTCAGTTATACTGCTGAAAACTCTGCTGTGCTTTCACTAGAATTCATTGGTCCTGACTGAAGTTTTTACTGTGTGAAAAATCTATGTTCTTTGTGTAGAAAATCAGAGGAGATGATCATAACCATCCCTTGGGCTGCACAACCTATAAATTGCTCTCAAAGGTATTCCCTTTTGAATTTCTTGCAACTTATTATTCAACTCTCTTTGGCTGTATCAAACTCTCAACAGCATTATATTGTTTTAGATATGGCATATGTGTATGTATATATATGAATGCATATTAGATACAGATGCTTACTCTTATTTAGAAATCAAATTAAAATGTGGTTTTGTTAGAGTATCACCAAGAATACTGGACTTTTCATCTTTCTGGCAAAAGGAAATTTAATGGAACAAATTTATTTAAATTGCTATGTCTAAAGTCTCAAAATGAGGTTTCCTCTGTGCAGTGAGGAAAGGGGGCCACATGGCTCTGCACAGGTTTTAGTCCAAATAAAATCTAAACTTCTGTCTGGAAATGTGCTGTCTCTCTTCACTGAGAAGTCGGGAGGGTTGTCACCTCTAACATGGCTTGTGGGAGGGGGTCTGTATTGGAACCTCTGGAAACAGTAACAAGCAATTTCTTCATAGTTCTTAAATAATTATCCAGTTGAAGTGTGAATACATGGGAAGAGCAAAGGAATAAATCACCGCAGCAGCAGTTATATGCGTTTTTTATAGTATCCCAATTTTCTCTCTTTCACACTGCACAATAGAAGAAAATGTCCAGTTTATTTCATTGCTAATAGTTGGCAGTATGCTGAAAACCAGTAAAGTTAATGAGAAAATTATTATGGCAGAGAATTACCAGTCACTTTTCATCTAGTTTTTAGAAATGATGGATCTAGGATAAAACTGCCTTTAGTAGGCTTTCAATTTGGCCACGATGTTTTTCGTAACACCCTTGTTGTCCTGTAACCTTTCAGTATCTAACTTAGCTTTGGAAATTTTCTGTTGTGTTTATAAGGTTGAACCTTTGAACACAACCTTTGTTTTCACCCATCTCCAAATGGGAAGCAAACATATATGTTAATAAATCCTTGTTTGCATTCAAGTTCTCCTTTCTTGAAGGCAAAGAGCTATTCATCAGCACTGCATTTCATTGCTCTTTTGAGTGTGCTCAGGCATGTCTGTAGAGGGCTGAGGTGCCCTTGGCTCTACTGGAAACATTATGTTATCTAAGCAAGATGTTGTTATGCCAGGAAAGGATCAATACTTTGATGAGTAGCTGCTGGCTCAAAACTGCATTGTTATTTTATAAAGGACCACTTGGAATACATTCCAAAGCATTTCCCGTGGTATGAAGCGCTAGGGATTTGATTTGTCTCTCTGCCCAGGAAAATGAGTTGATTCATCTGTAAATACATGTCTGCCAACCTCAGATAATAAGAAAAAATGCATCTTTTGCCCACATTAGGCTTCAGCCTTTCAGCCGTTTAAATAGTATACTCTATTTGTGAAGGAAGTACTTCACAGACCAACAATTAATTCAGTGGGGAAGAGAGGAAAAGCTTTTAGCCTTTTTCCTGCTGCCGAGACCAGACGAGCCTACCCTTGGGTCTGTGTGACCACACAGCTCTGGCAGCGCTTCACTGGGTGGGGTGCAAGGGCTGACAGCCCCGCAGAGGCTTGACTTTGAGAGGGTGCAGTGCTGCAGTCCTTCCCACTGCCCCCCAGCCTGCTCCCCGGCCAGGCTGCAGTGCCAGTGCGGACATCTGTGTCTGCCTCGGGATCTGCAGCTGAGACAAACCAGAGCCACAGGCCTCTGGGCCAGTGCATTGGGAAAGGCAGGACAGATAGAGCCATAGGGCTCTCTGCTGGAACAGATCAGCTCTCTGCTGAGAAACAAGTCTTGAAAGAGATTAGTGTTGTTCAGAGTGCTAAACTAGTGTCACTTTGGATAGAATCAGAAGTATACAACGTTCAAGGATTATGTAACTGGTTAGCAAAATGAATTTAAAACTTTTTGTGGTCTTCTTGTATCCTTTTCATGCAGTCGGCAGTGGCTTTAGCAAAAAGGATGTATGGAAGTCCTGTAGCTCCTTATGAACAGCCTGTCATCTGAGGGGAAAACACTACCTTGCTAGATAGCGAAGTGTCATTTAACCCTCCTGTTGACACCTTTAATTCTTCTATTGGCTCAAGTCCCAAGTAATCCAATTTGAGGATTTAGATGCATAGAGACAGGGAATTATTTTGCAAAGATCTTTTTCCTTTTATACTGATGAGGAAACTAATTACTCCAATAACCTTAACATAGGAGAAGAAAAAAAGGAGAATTCACAATCTTTCCAGGATGTATAAATTTTCCTAACACTTTTTAGATTAATTGTCTGTTTATACTAAGCTTGATAGAGACTCAGTACCTAGTACAGTTTAATAAATGAATTTGACTTGCCTAAAAGGGAGAAGTTGCTCATTGCTGTTATCAGAGCAAACAGATATATTTACCTTGGCAGAAGGCATTCTTAACAATGCCTACTCACTTCTATCATACTTGTTCAGGCCTAATTTGTCAAAAATGCTCCCAGGTTCTTCCTTGTGTTCTGGGATCCTGAAAATCTTGAAGAATTCATTCTAGCTCAATTTAACTGTTACATGTCATCATCAAAACACTGATTGTGACATTAGGCTTGTAAGAGCTTCAGAATTATTGACAAAAGCAATGCTTATTTTCTGCAAACCTAACCAATGCAGAACCTGCTTTTCATACAGAAACAATGTGATTCTCCGCATCTGGAAGGCGAGGTCAGCCTGAATACTTATTTCACCTTAAAAGAATTCCTCAGTGCTTGTTTGCTATTTTGTTTCTTTCAACAGTGAAGCCATATGATCTCCCGGCTGAAGAAACAGGCAAGGAACTTTATCAGTGCTCTTGTGAAAAGCCTTTCATAGCATCCATCAGCTCCTGCAGACTTCAGTGGGATTGTTCATCTCTTTGATACCAAGGAAAAGGATCAATATCTGAGAGATCTATTGTAAGCTTAGGAGTCCTGAAGAAATCAGCCAGCAATAGGCATCTGTGGTTCTCTGAATGTTTATTCTTTCATGCAGTCTTTTTTTTCTTTTGCCACCTGCTCATCTAACCTCCATTGTTATTGATTTTTTTCTGGCAGGTGGGCCTCAATATACACATATAGAATGCCTAGGAGAAACTGAACCTAGGTGGTAAGGTTCCACACTGCTCTGAGAAATGCTGATTTTTCCAAAGAGCTCAGATTCTGAGAACAGTAACCTTGAACAAAGACTTTTTTTCTCAGAAAATATCTGAGAACTTTTTAACAGACACAAGAAAGAAGAGGCTTGTGTGCTTTTGAGATGACTGGGCTTTATGGCTTGGTCCCTCCTGTTAGAATTAATCCACTTCATTTGTTCTCTATTATGCAACAAGCTGAACTTATAGTATGACTATACTTGCAGCTTGCACTATCCTTTCACACAGGATCAATGCTTTTTCTCATTTAAGCAGGCAAAAATAAAAATTTGTCTTACTCATATAAAAGTATCATCAAAGCCCACTGTCTTGGTTTCAGTTTTCTGTTGACCAAGTATTGGACTTTAAACGTTGCATTTTTCCTGTTGAAGGAAGGACATAGCTCAGGAGTGTCTTCCCACTTGCAGAGGAGAAGCCAGGGAATGCTTTCCTTGCCACCAGTGTTTCCATCCTGTACACTACCATAAATGGAGTTTGGCATTTACTGATAATTCCTCTCTGAGAAAGAGCAAGCAGTTTTCTCCGAGGTTGCTATTAATATCTCATTATGAGATTATGATAAGAGATCTCCCTGGAGTCTGCCAGCAAAACAGCTGTTGGAGTAGATGTGTTGACACTGCTCAGTGCTGTAATGTTTTGGTAATCCCAGTCTTGAAGATCAAGTCAGGCATCATTTGCAGCATGTCCAGGTGTCAGTCAGCTGCAGACCAAAGAATTCTTGCATGATGTTTGAGCCTGGCCTTTCTCATGCCAGCCTGACCACAGGGTGGTTAACCTACATTTTTGGAACCTACCTACTTTGATAATAGCATTAGTGTATTAGGAAACGAAGTGCCTTTCTTAGAGTAACTGCAACATTGACAACATTAAGATTGGAAAGGAGAAAAATAGTTCTTCCTGAATTCTGAAGGGTACATCCTACTTTATCCCACAATTGGAAGTGTTGTCCTTATATATAGAAGAATGATTGAAGGGTGATTTCTGCTTGAGATGAATAAAAATTCCTGCATGTTTCTTTATCTGTTTTTAAGGTGGGGTTTTTTTGTCAATTCATACTTTCCCTATACACACTTTCCAGAGATTTAGCAACAAATTATTGACTTAGAAAAGAATTCTTCATAATTCCAGTGCTATGATAGCTGTGCCCATACAAACTCATACAAAAGCTGCTTGAGCAGCAGTAGTAAAAACTGTGCCAAATACATTCAGCTGTTTACTTTCAAGCTAGGAAGTGCTGCAGGGATCTTGGCATATGGCCCCTACTATTTGAAATCTGAGGAAATTCCCACTGGCTCTGAGACCAAACATTTTCTTGCAGCCATTTGGTGGTCTTTTACTACTGTGGTGTTTTAAAGGCTGTGATGGTTAGCAGCCTCTCACTGCTCAGGAATCCAGCTGAGCTGCCCTACAGAGGGCTGTTCAGTTTGCCTTGGTTGTAAGCACAATTCAGCCACTCCCAGCTGTGTTCTGCCTACTTACAGCAAAGATTAATTTCTTCTCAAGTCTTCAATATAAAAGTCATCTGCACTGAGTGATGTGCAGTGCTTCTGTCTTCTTTGCTATGTTTTTTAATATCAAAGCTGTGAATTATTGTTTTTTCACATTAGAATTTTCAGAAAAAACATCCCTTACATTCCTGCATTTATTCTAGTGGCCCTACAGAAGCAGGCTGAAAACAAATCAGTAACTGAAAATTAGGGTGGCTTTTTATGTAAGAGGCAGAATGAAATCTCTTTAAACAGTACTTATTTCTTATTGATTAATATATAATTCATACACATTAATAAAAAAGTTGTGATAAAATCTGAGGAAAACCTTCTTTCATTTCTCTTCATTTGTTTTTCACCAGTTCAGTGTTTCTAATGTGTGTTTATTCTAAGCAGGAATCAGGACATTATAGGGATTAACACGTGATAGTGACAGTAAAGGGTAGAAAAGTTGATTGTAGACTGCAAAGTTAGCAGGCCCAACACTTTCTACATTTGATCAAAGTAATTATGGGTTCCAAAGCATCCCCATGGCTTCTCATCGCAGCTTCCCTTCTGCAATTCAGACCAGTGCCCAGCTATGGGAGGTCAGCTGCACTGCAGCCTGAGGAAAGAAGGGTAACTATTAAAACCAATTCATGTTGATTGTCCTAGAATACTGTGATAAAGAAAGTGTTTGTATTGGAACCATTTCCAACAAGGCTTGAAACTATTCCTAAAGTTGCATCATTTTGCATCAAAGAGAAAAATCTTATAATTTGTTGAACAGCCTTTGATTTGACGAAAGCTTTTGCCCACTCAGAAATGAACTGGATTTTAAAGCACAATGGAAGAAGCTAGCTGTCTGAGATAGCTTCCCATGGGCGTTGTAAAGGTCAACCAAATTCCAAGCCAACCATTTCCCCCACAACTAATAGTAGCAAATGAGATTGCATCTTAGGGACTGCATTGCTTTTGTTATTTTGTGCATTTGTGCTATGCACGGCCCTAAAATAATGAACAACTTCTACTCCTGAGCTATTCCATACTGCAAAATCTCATGCGGGATTTGATCATTCACTAGTAGTTTGCTATAAACAAGATGATTAGTTTATAGGCTGATTTTCTCCTCCTATCAGTTTTCAAATATTGGTGTCTCCAAGGAAAACAAAAGATTGTTTACTAAAGATGAAAATGCATTATGCCTTCCAAATTAATTGGTAGGAGTAAACTTGAAACTTGACTGCTTGTGTGGTTTAGTTATTGCATCAACATGAAGTAGCTTGTTCACCAAATTAAAGAGACGCAGCCCTTCTGTGCTTACCATGCTCCTGTATGAGTCAGAGATTTCCATAGAAAATGCATCCACCTGTGGATTTCTGATCAATGGGGGATTCTGTGTACCTGTTCTTAACAAGATAATATGATACCTTTTGGGGTTTAGCTGGATTGATTGGATCTTTATTGAGTCCCAGCAGCACTGGGTAGTATGTGTGGCTTGGATAGACTATACGGAAGTGACCAAGTTATTCCCATACAGTCAGCTGCAACTTGTGAAAAGGAAGATGGATTTTATAATAATAACTCAAAGATACTCTAGAAGCAGGTTTGACTGAACATACCCTGCCCCTAGTGCTTCTGGACTCCTAAAACAAAAAGAGGATTCTTCTGCATGGGGTTAGAAGCAGTTACAAGGGTGTTAGCACTTGCCTCCTTACAACAACAGCATCTTTGAGACCATGATAATGATGAACGTGGTTGTGATATCACAGAACTGCCATTTCACTATCTGTCCATTATATCTTGCAATAAAAAATAGATATGAAAGGAATCAGACATTCTATACTATTTATTTAAGGTGTGATAGATCACTTGTAGCAGTGGACAAATAAGCACTATGTGTTGTATTATTGGTAGATTGGGGAAGAGGAAATAATGAGGTAAGCTACTGAGCCAAATGCTGATGTTGTAGGAGGTGTCTCTGTGGATTCAATTCCAGATGGGTAAATACAAGATTTACTTGAGTCTGATAATAACTTCACCATTACAAAACTGTTTAAAACCAGAATATTTTAATTTGGTGGTCACCAAAATGTTTCTACATTAACTACTGTCTCTTGAAGTTACTGAGATATCAGCTTGAGGTCATTATAACAGCCATCACTTTCCTTGAAACCTGTTTGGCTTTTTGAATACTTGAACTGCAGCTGGAACTTGAAACTCATGAAACTTTGGAAGATCAAGTAGTGGCCATTAACTCTGAGTTATCCTAGCCCCTTTTTGCCAGGTGTCCATGATGATTTGAAGCCTTGGGTGACATACAAAGGCCAGTAAAGGCAGGAGAGGTGCATTTGTTTTAAAAGATAATGTTTTCTAAACCATAGAAACTACTACACCAAAAAGCGAAGCTGATAAAACCTTATAAATGGTCTGGTCTTTCTAAGCCAAATCTAAGCTTTGAATGAGCAGTGTAACCTCAGCAATATGGTTCAGAACAATAATGCAGTTTTGAAGCAAATACCTTGGTAAATTTCATTTACTGTCTGTTAGGTAAGTTCTGAGGACAGCTATGGTACCCATGAAACAGATTCTGTTAGGAAGAAAACCAAATCAGGTGCTGCAATGTTTTTCAAGAACATTCCTGATTTGGTTGTGCCTACTGCTTTTCCTTGAGCATTGGACCACCTATATAATGGAGATGTCTTAACTGGGAAATCAGTTCAGATGTCTTAACTGCAAAATCAGTTCACATCTAAACAAGGGGGACACTTCCAACCCTCATATAATGGATATGTGAGGAGTCTTAGCATGACACACTTTGATCTGACTGCACTTCTAGTAGAGGACAAAATCAGTATAATTAGAAGTTCTCTTGGCTAAGACACTAATCCTGGGATTTAGGTGATAAAACTCTTGAGGTCTCCCTGCTAGGGAGTGTTGTCAGCCATGAGTCATGATATTCTGCTGCTCAAACCTAGGCATTTAGTGTGGTTCTAGATGTAGAGTAGCTGTAGGGTACCCACCACAGCCACCAGCTGCTGCTGCAGAACATGTGAGTCTTTTCTGAGAGCCTGTGTCATGATCTGCCTGTTCCAGACAGGCGTCTTGGCTATCTAGAGGCCTCTCAACTAGCACTGGGCACTTTGCTTTAGGCAGCTGGATCACAGTTGGGTTCAGCACCCAAGTATGTGCTAAACAAAACCAAAAAACTTTGGAAAAAAAAAAAATGGAGCTGTGAACAATGTCAGAAGAGATTAGAAATCCAATGGCATCCATGGCTTGGGTGCAAATTCAGAGTTTTGGTGTCTGTCCAGGAAGTGAAAGAGGGATAGAAAGTAATGGTGAGGACTTGCATTTTAAGTCTGCTTTACCTGCATATGTTTATGCCTTTCCATAATTCATACCTTTGAAAGTAGTTTAGGAGACAACACTCTAACACTCATTAGGCTGTATCTCACTTTCTGTGAAGAGAGCATGATTTATTTTCATATATCACACTCTCTGAACAGCTAAATAGATCACCAGAGAGTTGAACGTAGAAAGGAGAAACTTTTAAGATTTTTAGGATTAGCAAATTAAGTTTCAAAGATAAAGAAGTCTAGCTGCATTATACTTTCATTACTCTGAAGTGTTGAATAGTAGGTGAGGTGTTGACATCATTGTTACCCAGTGAATTTGGAGGTTCAGATAAATGTTTTTCTACCTGGCTATACGTGCACACCTGCACCCATACCCACATGTTTTGCAGCTTCTTCAAAGAGTGAAAGGAATTAATATCTTTCTTTAGTTTTGTCATTGCTTGTGTTGCTTTTTATCTGATAATTTTCAAAGAGCCACGTTGCCATTGATTCAGTTACATAGGAAGAGTTTGTCTGTTTTAACCCAACCTCATGCTGTGTTGCTGTCGACTCTGCTACACATGTTTCTCTAATCAGCCACACGAAACACTCATTGCCTGTCTTCTGAAACACTGCATTGTGAGTGGAGGGGTTTGCACTGGTTAAAAAGGGAAGATGTGGGGGTTTATCTCCTACTCATCCTGTTTGTAGTTGGGTACTATCAGCTTCTGTTAGGTCTCTAGTTGCATTTCCGGTTTTTACTGAGACAATCTGTAGCACACTTCTCCATTTGGGACGTCAAACTTCATGTTCTATCCCACAGTGTTCATAACGCTTCCATCCAAGACCAGAACGATTTGTGATGTTGAGGTTATTAACCATATGGTACAGTGAGTAGGTCACACATGCTTTCTCAGTAGCCAGTGATTGCTGGTAGTGAAAGACACATACAGCATTACATTAGCGTCTGTCCTAAGAATTCTAGTCACATCCTCATAATTTTCTAAAAAAAAAAATGCAAGAGGAATGAAATGTTGTACAAGTCTAATTAGACCAAATATTTATTTGAACTCAATACTACTTCCCTGGTTTCTATTATAGTTGCTGTTCTGTCCCTTTATGGGCTTATGCCCATCCTACTGTGACAGTAAATCACAGCTAAATCTAGTATGAATGTTTTATTAGTTCAAGTGTCATTATTGCATTTTCTTTTCTAATCAAGACAAAGAATCTGCCATTAAGAATATCATCTTTTTTCCCACTTATAGATACAACCATAAAAGCAATTGGTTTGAATGGTTCCTTTGCACTCAGGTTCTTTTTTGAAACATTGATTACTACTAATTGTCATTTCTCATCCATAATGATTTAGAATTATGTCTTTCAGAGTCATGAGTTTTGCAAAACTGTTCACATTACACTGTCTGGAGATAGTTTTGAGGTGATTGACTTTTTCAAAGCATTGCACTGAAGTCTGATTCATAGTTCTGACTAAAAGAGCTGATTGACTAAAAACCTGTGCAATCTTTTGAAAACATATAACTTTCATCAAAATCTACAATTTGTATAAATTGTATTTCAAATGACATGTAGACTAGTCAGCTCTAAATATGTTTCCAATGAAATTGTGTGCTCCAAATTAGTCAGCCATTGCCACCTGGTAAGATAAACAGCTTATAAATGTTTATTAGGTTACTCTTCAGTCTTTGAATTTTCTTTGCAGTATACTCATAACTATCCCTAAAATGACTGTCAGCCCTTTGAACAACTATGAAGCTGGGTGCAACAAAGTTCCTTAAATATATTTGTTTGCTAGAACTAAATATTTAACTTCAGTTGTGAGTTGAAACTCTTTGTTCACCGTTGCCCTCGTTTTTACTGTGCCTGATTTTATATTCTGTTCTTAGCTTTCCATTTAAATATAATACCAGAAAATCAAAAAGAGAGTATGTCAATTCAAGTCAACATACATGCTGAGATGTCAAAAGGCATATGCATAAATAACTCTGCTTTGTGGATTTTATGCAAAGTATTGGCATGTATTTGCATTCTAGTATCACTGATTCAGACAACTTCACACCAGCTGTCACCATCTCTACTACTGCAGTGTTCTGTAAAACAATCAAAGTGAAAACTACTCTATACAGATAAACCTCTTCAATCCATCTTTGATCTTACCATTCAGAACCTTGGTCTGAAAAAGACAATTTAACGTACATTTCTAAGCATTTAGGTTTATACTGTATTTTTAAAATATTGTACTAATGACAGAAAGCAACATTGTTAATTAAATCACATGAATTAATTAAACTTGTGCCTAGGAGAAAATTCACTGTTATTTTAAGAAAAAAACCCCTTCCTTTATTTACCTTAAATCTGAAAATGCAACTCTGGAAGAATCTACAAACAGGATCTTTGTCTTTACAAAGGTAGTGGTTATGAAAAATAAATTTGTGCACCTGTGAACTTTCCAATTATGTAATAAATCAATAACACAACTGATGAAACTGTGTCCAAAAACTCATCAGATGGAGAAAAGAAATATTTTTTATTTCATACACTCCTATATTTTCTGAATAACTTTGTTCTGATAAAGGTATTGTGTAGGTTTGCTTTCTTCTGCTGAAATCAAAATGGTGGAATAGTTTAAATGAAAAAATTGAAATATAAATCTTGATTATAAATAATTAATTTTTCAAAATAGACTTTCATCAAAGTTGACTCCATGCTATTCAATTTTAAAATGACAGTACCCACAAGAAAGACAGAGTTTAATCTGTCAAATATTTTTAGTTTAGGCAAATGTCTTTGCCCTTCTGAGCATCCTTCTTCCTCATATAGTAACTCTGCTGTCTTCTAAATAGTGGCCGTGTCTTAGAACCTCTCTTGCTCCTGTAAGAAGATGGAATTCAAGATCCATCTTCAACTGATTATTCATAATCCTGTTGAGGTAATGAAAAACGTATGAGTCTGTGAATATCAGTCAAAATGTCTTCCAAGAAGGCTGGTGTGAATGTTTGTGTTTCATGGTATATTTGATAGGTGATGAGTTCAAAAGGAGAAAAATTGATGAAAGTGTTGAAGAACCTTCCAAATGTCAAATAGGAAGTGGGAGGATTTTTTGGTAACTGGTCATTAGGCATTTTACTAGCTCCTGAGTGAGCTCAGTCTAACTGTGTTCACAGGAATGATTATAGCTTTAGTCAGAAATGATACATCAGTGTCATCTCCTTGGCGATAAGAAAAAAATGAAAATTATTTAAAATAAGAATATGAATTAGGTTTATGTTCCACCTGATTCAGTCTGTATCAGGTAGAGTTTTAATCCTGGAAGCTATTACAGAATCAAGAATTTTTTTAGGACTAGATTCTTTGCATAAACATTCTGATGTCTGTGTTGTTTATGCTTTTTTATTTATTAACATTGGGAGGCGACAGATATTTTCACTGATACTTGGAAATGAAGAATTGATTTGACTGTCATGGATGACATCGCTGTTCATATGGGTTTTAATTTTTTTTTAAATTTTATTTATTATAGTAAGATGATAAAGACCATAGGTGGTGCATACAGAGATGCTTCCATGGTTGTCTAGGTACTAGATACTTTATCTGGTTTTATCTGCTAGATTAATTATTCCAACTAAGTATATCTTAGGTAATAGTTGTTGAAGTATCATGACAAATAATGGGTCTGTGCTTATTTGCTAGTGTTGATAATCTGATTAGCTGTATTTCTATAGTCCTTGTGTTGTTAATAAGGTTATCCAGGACTGAAGGAATTAAATAATATTTTTCATTGTGAGATTGTTTTATTTTAAAAATATTTCACTAGTTGATTATTTTAAGTCTTATAAATATACTCTACAGATTTTTCCTTTCTGCTTCTGAAGAAGCAGAGAAACTTGCTACTGGTTTGGTTTGTACTCTCTTTGGAAAGGGGCTGTTTCTACTGCCTCCACAGCCTGTGTGATTTTTTTTTCTCCCCTGTGCTTTCCTGTTATTTCACTT
This sequence comes from Dicrurus megarhynchus, assembly GCA_013399195.1. Classification (NCBI taxonomy): domain Eukaryota; kingdom Metazoa; phylum Chordata; class Aves; order Passeriformes; family Dicruridae; genus Dicrurus; species Dicrurus megarhynchus. Next base: position 493,037 of record VXAD01001120.1, read on the forward strand.
GCAGTGTTGATTAGTAGTTTTACAATGTGTTCTTCTAAAGTGGCATAAAAATAAGTCTCTCCATCTTCAATGGCAGAATAATTTTCCTTTATTTTTTAGTTTATGAAGGCCACACTGTCTGGTGCAAGTTAGAAGAGCCCTCATATGGATTAAAGCCCTGCCTGCTGAAGCACAGCATTTCAAGAAGCACTCTGGGAATAAAAGATCCAGTTAAAATGGCCCCACTTAGAGGTCTAAAAATGAGTTGGGAGAAAAATTGTTGCTTTGGTGATGGCAGGAATTTTTATGTTAACATTACTTTCATCCTGAAGCTCTTCTATTGCACAGATTGGAGCCAGCACTTGAAATTTGTCAATAGTGTCATGCTGGTGGCATATACATGCCCTGTAATAGTGTAAAAAACCCTTTAGGCAGAGTTATAAATCACCAAAAAATCTTACTGTTCTTATACTCAGAAAGTATAAAAGTTAGTACATATGAGGGAGGTTGCTATTGAACATAATACATAGTTTGATAATACTTTGATACCAGAACTATAAAATCTACCTGCCTACTCAGAGTTATGGCTTCTTAGAGCTCTTCTTGAGAACTGGTCCCTGTAAAAAAGCATCTGGGCATGCTCCAGGCAAAGTCTGCATGGGCCTGGTAAAGAGCAGTTTTTCTGCAGCTTTGAGGGACTGGAAATATCAGCAAAGCATATCTTGTAGGGAAAAATAGACTTTTATTATGCATTTGAGGGATGGACAGAAGAGAGAAACTTTCTGATGTCACCAGCACTTTCTTCATAGACTGACAGAATCATAGGGTGATTTGGGTTAGAAGGGACGTCAAAGATCATCTCTTTCCAACCCCCCTGCCATGTGCAGGGACATCTTTCACTAGACCAGGTTGCTCAGGGCCCCATCCAACCTGGCCTTGAACACTTCCAGGGAGGGGACCTCCACAACTTCTCTGGGCAACCTGTCCCAGTGCCTCACCACCGTCACAGTAGAGAATTTCTTCATACGATCCAATATAAACCTACCATTTTTCAGTTTAAAACCACTCCCCCTTGTTATATCACTCCATGCCACTGCAAAAAGTCCCTCTCCAGCTTTCTTGTAGGACCCCTTTAGGTACTGGAAGGTTGCTCTGACACAGTAAAAGAGCATCATCATCCTGGCAGACAGGGACCTTTAGATTTCATTGTTTTTTAAAAGGATCCAGCTAGTTAAGAGGGGGGGGTCTTACATCTCCTCTGGGATTTTGGTTGAGACTTATAATTAAAAAAGGAATAAGGACCTAAACAAAGAAACACAAATCAGTATTTCTGTATATATCTGTAGGTGGGAGCCACGGCTATAACAGCTTGGAACAAATAATATTTTTCACAGTGATAGGCAGTTTATGCAGAGAATATACAGGGAGGTTGGATCTCTGGAAGAAAGGAAGGATTCTGTAAATTTCCGTGGTTCAGGAACAGCATGTAACATTTCTCTTCGCAAGAAAGCAAAGTACCTTCTGGATCTCTTCCCACATCCTGCTCTATATCAATAACTTTCTCTCAATTACCTTTTGGCTCAAGAAAATAAAGGGCTGCAATCATCCTTTTTAACAAGCCTTTAAAATTGCTCTTTTCTTTTTTTTTTCCAGATCATTTCCAACAATACATGCAATTTAAACTTTCATGATAAGAGTGTAGAAGACTTTTAAAATAGTTCAGGTATTTTTCTAAAGAAGGTGATGTCATTCTTTCCATCAGCAGAAAGAATATTTTACTCATGCTTTAGTCTTTGTTTGCTTACAAGTAGAAAAGGAATTAGAATATTAGTCAGTATTTTGATATTTAAAATTAATTATTTTCCTCTGTTCTATTATCTTTGTCAGCTAGTTTTCCTTTTCCAAAAGTATTTCAATTGCCAAATTTGACCTTTTGGTGTATTTACACTGTTCTAATGTGACTTGTGTGTGTATTTGAGAACAGGATTTGATTCATATGTAAGTACTTCAATTTGCCTGACATGAACTGAGATAATTTTTTTTCATAATTCCCAAGCAGTTGTCTAAAACGTTCTTGGGGTATTTTTCTTTGGATGAAAAGAAATACTTGATAGTTACCTGTGGGCAATAAAAAAGAAAAAATATGAAAAAGTAAAAACCCTTTCCTGATTGTGGTTCCAGTTTTAAATTCTTGAGCAATGAGATTAAAGTTTCATTTCTGCACTAGTTTTCATTTTGATAAGACCACAGCTGACTCTCACATACATATTCAAGAAACAATATTAGGAACACCTTCACTGATCTTGAGCTTCCTTCTCCTCCCTCAGTGGGGCTGAGCATAACTGCAGATGTTCTTTGGGACATGGAGGAATCCTTGAGCCTGCAACCACCTCCCTGGAAGCACAGGGCATAGCAGCTGAAGGGCTCCCTTACATGCCTGTGACTAGCTGTGTTTTTCAGAGCTCCTGCTACAAATCTGTGATTCCCTCTAGAATTCCAACACATAACTGAGTAGAGTGGCCAGGTATGGTGGAATATGATTCTTCTTTGTTCTTCAGCACACTTATGTGAGATTTATCCAGCTTTCTCTGTGGTTAAGATCTTTTTCACTTTAGACTCGCTGTCTCAGATTAGACTGAATACACAGTACTTTCTACCTCTGCCAAAATACTACAAGGACATGCTTGATTTTCACTATAAAAAAAAATTAAAAATATAATTATTATTAATATATTAAAAATAAATTAGTTGCAGGATCCTAATGAAGAAGTACACCTGTAAGAGATTAGGAAGAGTGATAGCTGGAGTTTGTAATGATTTAAATCAATATTTTGGTAATGCAGGTCATGCTGAAGAATACCTCTCTGCTGCTGTTGATTAAAAAGATGTACCTGCTTAGAAGTGTTCCTTAATTGACTGCCTGCATTATCATGTAATGATCCTGCTTAGTAAAACATAGAGTAGTTGCTAGTGGTAAATACTTTTTATAGAGATCTCAGAGTCATAGAATGGTTTCCTGCCATGGACAGGGACACACCTTCCACTACATCAGGGCATCCACAATTTCTCTGAGCAACCTATTCTAGTGTCTCACCACTCCAGGTGGAGTCTCACAAGAGCAGAGTAAAGGGGGAAAACTGTCTCCCAAGGTGAGGCATGCTGGACACACTTCTTTTGATGCAGCCCAGGATACAGTTGGCTTTCTGGGCTGTGAGAATGCATTGACAGGTCATGTCCAATTTTTCATCCACCAGTACCCCCAAGTCCTTTTCCTTAGGGATGCTCCCAATCACTTCATCCCCCATCCCATATTGATACTGGTGATTACCCCGACCCAGGCGTGGGACCTTGCACCTTCCCATGTTGAACTTCCTGAGGTTGCAAAGGTCCTCAAGGCTGTCAAGATCCCTCTGGGTGGCACCCCCTTCTCTCAGGAGTAACAGCTGCACCGCTTAACTTAGTGTTATTTGAGATGAACCTGGCCTTGAACACTTCCAGGGATGGGGCATCCACAGCTTCTCTGGGCAACCTGTTTCAGTGTCTCATCACCCTCACAGTAAAGAATTTCTTCCTAGTATCTAATCTAAACCTACCCTCTTTCAATTTAAAGTCATTCCCCCTTGCTCTAATCCCCCTTGTAAAATGCGAGTGAAATGTGAGTATATTATAAGGTTCAGCGCAGAGCTGAAGTGCAGAAGCTTTTTCAGCCAGAGCAAAGCCAGCTGGAAAGCTGGCCCTGGGCTGGACACAGGTAGGAACAGACCAGAGACGTTTTCCACTAAACTCTGTAGGAAGTACTCAGGTTTAGAGGGAGGCTGGAGGTGGAGTTACTACTGCTCTGTCCGGCCTTTATTTTGGTAGGATGCTGATAGTTACACGCTTCAGCAACAGCAGGGAGGGAAGGCAGCAAAGAATTAAGGGCTCTATTATAGTGAATTACTGTCCCTATATTTAAGGCAAACCCAAAACGTTTTTATGTAAAGGGAGGTGAAGTTAGATGGAGAGGCTTGTATCACCAGATTGTACTTATTGCATTTTCACGGTCTAAAGGGAAAGAGGGAAGAGTCCATCGACAGTGAGGTAGGTGCTTCGTCGTCCCGCAAAAAAACCCCACGAAAGCAATCCAAGCCCGTTACGGTGCCAGCCCCGGTGTCCCTGCCCGGAGCCGGGGGCTCGGGGAGGGCGAGCCTCTGCCGCGGGTCGCAGGGTAGTTTCTCTCTCCAGCGGA
>VXAD01001120.1:497379-624929 GCA_013399195.1 Dicrurus megarhynchus
CGTCCCCGGCGGGGGCGGCCTGCGGCCAGCGCTGCCCCGGCGCCCGCGGCGGCGCCTCCGCGCTCGGAGCGCGTTGAGCATCCGGAGCGCCGTGTCGGCGTGAGCGCTTCCTGCCCTCGGGAGCCTTCGCCTCGCCTCTGGGGTTCAGAGTCCGACGGGCGGAGGGTGGCCCAATCCCACGCGGGGCCGGGCCGGGCGCTCGGAGCGGGGAGATGCAACCGGGACTGTCCCCGGCAGCAGCCGGCTGTGCTGAACGCTGATCGGGCTGTGCCTTCCGAAACAAAGCCGAGAGCTGCTCTCGCTGAGCCGCAGCCCCTGCGAGCGAGCGCAGCCCGGCCGAGCATCTGTTCCGAGCGTGCCGCTGGTGGCACGGGGGGACACACCTGTCCCCGCAGCTGGCTGGGCCAAGCACAGATTTGGTCAGCTGAACCCCATTGTTTCTTGGCGCCGCGAGTATGGAGAAGCGTCTAGTTTGTAATGTATTTAAAGTAATCATAGCAGTACATAAGAGACTTAGAAAACCTTAAAAGCAGTTTTGTTTTTTTAGTTATGACGAGACTTGTGGTTAAAAACACTTTTATACTGAGGCCGTGTCTCAGGCAATTACTACTTTATTTTTTTTTTTTTTTCCCTTGAGCTTTTTTAAAAACTCAGCGTTCTCAGGGGCTTGGTGGAAATTTTACAAAGAAAGGTTAACTTTTGCGATTTACTGGTTTGGAAATATTTAATATAGACTACTAGTTTGCAATGTAACAAAGATGTCTATAGTTCCCCTTTTGTGCAGTTAGCATAGTGCGGATGTACAAAACTGCCAGTGTGAGAAGTCACTGATGAAAATGCCTAAAAGAAATCAGATTAACTTCTACAAATATCTGCATATCAAACTTTCTACTATACTTTTAAGTGGTATTTTTCAGGTTCTTTGACCTTGGGGGTTTTATATAGGATTTATTCCCATTGTTAATGTAGTCATATTAACATGGCATTTGAGTGTCTGAAAATCTGTCATGTCCTTTTTTTCACAGCAGCTGCTGTAGAGTTGGAAACTGCTGTCATCCTCATTTTAGAGGTTGCAGGATCTGAGACAGAGAGAAACTAATAATAGAAAGGCTGACTAGAAGTTTTATCTGAGAAAGGTTTGAATATAGATGTTTCCAATCCCAGGCAAGTCCTCAAACTTAAAAAAGTTAAATAGTTCTTCCATTCTTACCATGTACCTTTGTTAAATATTTTTCAGATTTTATCATATATCTTATTGGCCTGTGGCTTTTTTCAAGAAGGTGAGGGAAAAAGGAGAACTCAAGAATTGTAAGAATTTGGTGTTACAGTTTACATAACTGAGATTTGGTCATGTTTTAAGTACAACCCTTCTTATTCATAATATAAAAATAGAGTTTGTTATCCTTCCCATGCTACTGTGCAAGTAGTTTGACATAATCTAGTGTTTATCAGCAGTACTGATGAAAAAAGTAGTCGAAAATTCCTGAACTTTTCTCAGTTAAAGGAACTTAAGATTTGAAGGACAAATTGATTCTTTAATTCTGCCGAGCTTAATACTTTGTTGCAAAAAATAAACAGTATACTTTTCAAAATGAAATATAATTAGTCTAGATAAAGGTACCTGGATCTTAAATTTAAAATAGAAAGTTTCAAGGCCTTTTGGGATAATTGCTCCCACTAGGTAAAGTAGTTCCTACTTTGGAGATAATTTGGTTGAATTGTGTAAAATCCTTCTGAAAATGCCTTTGCAAAGTCACTAGCTGACCGACCTGTAGGCTAGAGCAAATTCAAGGCGAGTGCCATTCTCCTGTCTGATGAATTCCTTTAGACCAAGCACGAGTGCCACAGAGTCACACTAGCTCTCTCATGAGCGCTCTAAAGCTTACAGTTGTGAATTTTTACTACTTTTTAAGTAGTAAGTTTTCTTGACTTGCTCCTGGTAGACCAAACCGAGTGTGAACCTGCCCTGAAGCATGTTCCAACTGTCAGAATTTTGGGAGTGGTGGAAGGAGAGTGGGACACAGTAAGTTAGATTCTTTATGAGGCAGTTTCTGAAGTAGCACCCAGCTGGAGAGTCCTTAAGAGGCAAGTGTGGTTACTGAGTGCAGCCACTGACTTGTAGCACAGCTGTTAACAAGATTTTGGAAAATGTGATGTGGAATCTGAGGATAAAAGAGAAGAAAAAGAAATGCCTGAGTGTTCTGGAAGCACATACAATAGAGCAATACAATAGATAATGTACCTTCTCTTCTTAACACCCTGATGAATTCGTGTGTTCCCTGTCCTTGTGCTTTAATACCATCACAGTTTTGTATTATTGCTGCCTTGTTGACTCTAAGCTCTTTTTAAGGCCTGTGGTGATTCATTGTGTTCTCTACAATTATTTTGGAAATATGAGCAGCATACATGACAGTATATAAATAAACTTAATAACATGGAAGATAGTTAGTTAAAAGCCTATAATTTCAGAAGAGTTGCTCGACCAAGATTGGTATCTTTCTACCATTTAGCTTTTGACTACATGACTACATTGTGTCTAAATACAGACTAAATTATGCAGTATAAAAGTGCTATATTTCTTGTTTAGTAGGTAGTTATTACAGTGAAGCAGTTGTCTTTAAACTGTAAAAACTCAGGGCTACTTGTTTTCTGAGCATTTATTACTGTCTTAAATCTAGCTATATAAATAAAAATTGTTTGATGTATGTTTTTTCAAGATTTTCAGACTTTTGCATGTACAGAGCTAGAGCTATAGCTAGGTGTATTGTAGAAGTGTTCAAATGTTTGCCTTTCCCTGTTGTATCCAAAATCAGAAACAGATAGGAAACAATCCAGATTTTGTCCTGTTGTTCAGGAAAATACAGTTTTACAGAGTATGGGGAGATTCTTACATTTTCTTGTCTCTGTACAGTGATATTTACATATATATATGTATTTAAATCCTATTCCATCAAAATGCAGAAGAAGCATTAATTCAGGAGAATTCTTTTTAATGCTATAATTTGGAAGATACCAACAATAATAAAAGCATCAAATGTTTGTTCAAGTCATGGTGTATTTTTAAATTCCTAAATATAATTTATTTCCTACTGTTAGACTTTGTTTAACAGCATCATAGTTTTGAGTTCTGTCTTCAGTGTAATCAGGCTCCTGTTTCCTGTTCTTTGATGGTTAGACATGTTTGAACTTAGATGGAAAAGTTTCACCAGTAAATTTTCATGTGTTTCTCTGTTACTTTCAGCTATGCATCTTTTTTTCCTAGGGTTGCCTTCATCTTCAAATTTTCTGAAGAATGTTATTTTTCAGCCTTGTAACATTTCTCCATGAGATTTAGTCATTAATCATCCATAGCGTATGCAAAGCTGGTCAGCTAAATTGTTTTATTATTTCCCTCACGTTGATGGCACAGTCAGGTTTTTCTCAAGTAACACGTGATAAAACTTTTTGTACCAAATTCATAGCAGAGTATATATTGTACGTATATACTTACAGGTATTTTAAAAGCATGGGCTAAGATTTTATTGTGCCTGGTGCTAAGGCATTGCAAATGCAGAATGAGATTCTCCTGTCATTTTTCTAGGATTTTTTTTTTCTAAAGTACAAACATGGAGGAGACCACACTAGACCCTGAACTCTATGTGTTCACTTACGGTGTGTGCTTTCTTTTAGCCTTTGTATTTCAGAATTCTCTTCCATGTGTCTTTTCCAAAGCAACCACCTGAGGAAGCCTGAGTACTAGTGTTCACAAGACTGATGCCATTCTGGTATTTCTAAAGAAAGCTCAGTTTGATAAACAGGGTGCTGAGACAGCAGAGGGTGGGCCAGCTTGGGAACAAGGTCTGTCCAGCACCTGGTACTTGTGGTGTGTTGGCACATCCTTAGTCAAGGTCATTTTTCATCAGTCATTCCCATCTGGCAGTGGGTGTGTGCCGCAATGTGAACCATGTTTCTCTATAGGCAATGCCACAACTACATCACACAGGTAGGATGTGGGAAATAATTGCTCCAGCAGGCATTGCTTCTTTGGAATGTGTTGTCTTCTGGAAGATACGTTATTTAAATAGAGATGACATTACATTAAACCATACATGTTCTTTAGCATACATCTTTTTGCTGGGTTTTACCCCCTCTTAAGGTGAATAAGTGCATCTTACTCCCTGCTTTATCATTGAAATATTCATAGTTGGGCAGAAAAGTTTTTATTTGGAAACGAAAAAGAAACAATGGGAAGACATTCAATACTATGATTTAAATATTCAAATTGACTCAAATTCAAATTGCTGTGTTTTGATTCAGATTCATGTGATGTGAAGTAGCTGTGTGGTCATAGCAGAAACTGGTCTATTGGTTTACAAAATATGTGAAGATTTACTTTAAAATAAAAGAAGATTTCCTTATACATGGCAGTATATGGTGAAATCGTGGTCTTTGGATGTTTCTGTGACTCCTCCACAGTTTTGAATCAAATCAATCATGATACCTTTTTTTTCCCCCCTCCCTTAGGATGTGAATTGTCTGTAGTTCTGCTCTATATCCTACCTTCTCTTACTCTAGTGTTTATTAAACACAGCTTTCTATAGTGTGTGATTGATATAGTACCATGTACCTTCTGATAGAAAGTGTTCCTGTTCTCTTGCTTTTAGGTGAAGGCAAATCTTAAACCTGAAAGCTTGACCCTTCATGTGGGCTCTAATAGCAAATTAGTTTTCAAAGTGACTGAAAATACAGTTTTTCTTTAAACCTACATCCCAGCTTTTTACTTGTTGGTATTTTTAAGTCATGAGAATATACTAATAGTTTAAATTAACTCTAAATGCCACTGTATCTGTGGGCCTCAGCTGAATTTTAAGAATAAACCAAATGCTGTGATCAGCAATGTTCTTATGCTTGTGCATGTGTCTAGGTTGCTTTGAGCTAACACATTTCTGAGGGAGAATTTTGGCCGTGTAAGATACGTAGCTGGCAGTGATGAATGAACAAGTCTTGACTGAGGTGTTCTGAGTGAGTTTACTTATAAACTCAGGAAGTGTTCTGTGGGAGTGGCAGACAGCAATGACACACCAAAAATCCTTTCTTAACACAGAAAAACACACTTCCCAACTGCTGGCTGCGTTTTTCACAAAGAAAGCCCCCTGTTAGTGTGCTTACCTTGGTTTTGTTTCTGTGGGGTTTTTTTTCTCCCCTCCCACTTGCTTAATGTGGGAAAAGTAATGTGCATCTAATCCAGCGTTTTGCTGATTTATCAGTTTGCATTTAGGAAGAATGTTAAGATTAAGAGCACTGTGACCCAGAATGAGTAATGACTGGCACAGCCAGAGTGCTGAGAAGACTGACACCTGCTTATTGTGTGTTTTGTTCGGCTTTTTTTTACTCTTTTTTTGCCATGCCCCTTCATCCACCTTCTCTGGATGGTTGGCTCTTTGTCTCTAGTATGCTAGACACTGACCATGGTGAAAATTTTGCCTAGAAGCTGTTGTGTGCTACTTGGTTGAATAGGTTGGACTGAGCCAAGTAAAGTTCTTTGTTTGGTATTGTCTGAGCGCATATTTCAACCTTTTTTCATTAATGTTGATGTTGTAGTACTTTTTATAAGCAATTATTTTGTGTGTATTTGTTTTGTTAATGTGGCAATAAGGTTTTCCGTGTTTTGGGAGAAACACATAAAGGTGGAGGCCTTTGAGTGAACGCCTTTATGCTATGTCAGTGAAATAAATGTCTCATGCTACTTGATAATAGGGTAAATGCTACAAAAGTAGGTGTGGGAAAGGACTATAATTAGTACATATGTGAACCTTGTTGAACCTTCAAGAGAGACAGGGTTAGTACTTGTTTTCATGGGGCAGGTTTTTGTGACTGAACAGCAGATGAGGACATTGTGTTTGTAGGAACAGGACTGTAGGGCTTGTAGTGACGGTCTCTGCTTCACACTGAAAGCTTCTTCCTTCTGGGGAAAAGGGGGAAGGGTGGGACTGAGTAGTTGATTTGCAATGTGATTAAATAATAATTTGTGTAGCACTAAGTCAAATAGTGATAGAGGTATTTGGACTGATAGAAATTATTGAGTTCTATTCAAACACGTTAGGATTTGTTGTTATAAGCGGTAGGGAATGTTCTGAATAACACGTTATTTGAGACAGCTTTGCATCTTTCTGGCCATCTGCAGTTACTGGGTTCAGTTGTGTGTGGTTTTGACTGCCTTAAGATTGGAGTACACTGTCAGGACAGTGGAGTTGCTTGATGCTTTTATGGTGCTAAGTAGTACTGAGGGGTATAATCGGCAGAGCTGGTATTCATAGAACAGGAACTCCTCAGACTTTCACCAAACCCAAAGACTTACAGATGGAAGGTGGGATTTGTTCCTCTGATGTTTTTTCCCCCCCGCCATTTTTCAGGAATCTGTTTTTTCAGATATGTAGCTCTGGTGCCATAAGATCAAAAAAATGTACATATATAACAAAAATATTTACTTTTTGCTTTTTCTGCCTCATCTGTGAAGAGATTCACAGAAAATCAAAACAGTTATCTAACTGTCAGAGGGAGAACACAGAATTAGGAGACCTTAGAAGTGGTTTCAAGGTTGTTAATAGAAGCTGTGTAATATGTGCTGAAGTATATACTCCAAAGAAATGCTTTCAGTGATATGGATTTGAAAGTACTTTTAAATCTGTTAGCCATCTGTACAGTTGGATGGCTTTATTGTATAAAAAATGCCTCATAAGACAATGACTTCAGTTGCTGCTCCCAGTATACCTGCTAATAAGTATGCACTATGAAGGACTATTTCCAAAAATGTTCTTTAGAGCACTGTCATTTGAATTTTGATCTAAATGTAGTTTTTAAGTTTTGTAGCGTATCTTTGAGCAGTAAAAAAAATAATTGCCATTTAAGCGCAATCTTTATAGATGCAACAAGCTTTCTTTCCTATTTTGACACATGGATCAGTGGCAGAGCCAGAAGAAAAATAAGTAAAAGCAATTTTGGGGAAGAAAGAGTAAAGAGTGTGCTTCCTTTCCTTTATTGTTCCATCTCTGTTCTGTATTTCTTCTTCCTCGGATAAATGTATAGGTTAATAATCATATTGAGATCCCTTAGCAGATCTTCTATCTATTAGGAAGACCAAATAACTGTTACTGTCCAATACTAGATATAGTCTTACAGGTGCACATGTATATTATACATACCATGTATCTCAGAGTCCATGTCTGCTGTTGGATATTAATAACAATATTATGCGACTGCTACACTCCCCTATCATGCCTTAAATATAGTAAATGCAATTATTATAAGCTGAAATTTATTTTTAAGTTGAAACATTCAAATACAGCCAGATTCCTAAAGGAGTTCAGTGTAAAGTTTGAAGGCTATGTTTCTTTGGAATCATGCTAAAAATCTTCAGGGAAGTTCACTGAATGAGTATAAATCATGTCAAATACCAAAAATCCCTTGAGTGAGTAGTCCACAAATTGTTGGTGTCTATGATGATTATAAAGACTCTGTTGATTAAACCAGTTAAATAGGGTGGGAAAAAATAATGAAATTGAATTAGTGGCAAATGAATTGCAGTTATCACTGTGAAGAGCTCAGGAAAACTCATTTTACATTCCTCACCACTACCATTGTACCTCTGCAAAATAGTGACGAAAATGAAATGTAGAATAAACCCCAGCAACAGTGGTATTAGTGTCTGTATTTTATGTGTTTTATATCTCAGTATCACATTCTCTGTATATGTGAGAGAAGCAAGTATATAATAATTATTATATAAGAGATTATTTATGTAAGACTATATTATAATAACATCTTTTATACATGTGTATGTATACACAGAGCACTTGCTTGTACATAAATACAAAGCATGCATTTTAAGTTCCACTTTTTTTGGATGAAGTAAAAGCAGAGCAGTGCTGAAATCAGTAATGAAAATGAGACAGATTTGACAGGAGTTAAGAAGTCTGAGATGATGTTTGGGAACAATAAAAGAAAAAAGATTGAGGTTGGAGGAAATTATTTCGTAGTCTGAGAACAAGAGGCCTTTAATTCTGAAAAACAGTTGTTTTGAAGTTGATACCAGGAAAATATTTCGCAGTACGAGAACATAACATCTGGAATTCTCTTCTTACGAGATACTAAAGTTTAAAAGCTTAGTGGGATTTAAAATCTTAAGAATTCATATGAATGCCCTTCTTTCATAAGCCAGCTACTTATTTGAGAATAATAAATAGCTTGTGTAGTCTGTGCACTAGATTTAGTTGCACATTTTTTGAAATAGCTTGTGCTGTTCACTGTCAAGTATCAGGACTAGGCCTCATAGAAGGGGCAGTTTAATTACTCTAAAATCAATGTTGCTGGATTTTGGCTTCATGCAGAAATATTTTTATACATGAAATACCTATTTTTCTGAGAAATCATAGACATTTAAAATACTGTCTTGGGTAGTTCGTAGGTGGTTATGGATTATGTGCTTTGACTAAAGACAAAAGAAAATTGAAAATATTCAGAAAATTTCGAGTTATGCTCTTAGTTGTGCTTATTGAGCAGATGCTCTAATCATATGTCTGTATCATATTACATATAGAAATAATCATTCAGGTGTTGTTTGAGGATTCTAATATGTAAGATCTTGTGTTCATACAGAGAAGTGTTTTGTACCAATCTCTGAGATCGTTGCTGTAGAAGAAACTGAGTTCAACAAGAAACAACATAACATTGGCAGATGGCACAAAATGGAAAAGCTACATGCTTTCACGGGTAAGGCAAATAACAGTCTCTGGATGCTTGTGCTCCTTATTCCGAAGGTAGTTTAAGGCAGACTCAAAAAGAATCGTCAGAGTTTTGGGTTTTTTTAACAGAAATTAGGTGTTTAAAAAAACCCCACCCTGCAAAAAACCAATCATACAAAACAAAAAAAACCCAAACAGACGAAACAACCAAAAAAACCCACAAACAAAAATACCCAAAACAAACAAACAAAACCCCAACAAAAACAAACAAAAACCCCAAAATGAAATAAACCCAAGCAGAAGTCCCCCAAAACCAAAAGAACCCCCACCAAAAATCTGTTGGTTTACGTTTAAAGATCCTTACTTGGAAAATAAAACTCTTCCTTTAAGAACACGTGCTCTGTTTAGTTACTTTTAATGAAGTTCAAACTAATGTATGAGTGTTTACTCTAGTGTCTTTTTGCTGCTGAATGACTCTGCTGCAGGACACCTGCTTTCTACTACTTGACTAGAAAATCAAGAGAGGCTGAAAAAAAGAGTCCTAAATGTGTGGGGTTTTTAAAATTACCCCTAACCATCAGGATGTATGCCTGACAGTTTCTTCGTATCATTGACTGCATTCTTAAAACAAAGTGCCAGAAATAAATGTCTGTTTTGGGAAAAGAGTGGTGACTTCTGTGCTAAAAAGATGTCATGCCAAAATTTTATGTTGTGGAGTACTTTTCTCACATTTAGTCCCCCAGTGAGAGTGATTGGAGATACTGTAGATGAAGTAAGTATAAGGTCTTAATGCACAAGACAACTTTTTTTCTCAAATTTCAGCTTTATGTAATGAAATTCACCCTGTTGGTTACATGAGAGCTGATGTCAGCCTGGCTTATCATCTTAAGGTTACGGCATTTTATATAGATATTGCAGACTTTAATACAGATAATACATAAGCTCAGTGAACTTCTGAACAAGTATGTCTATGATAAGTTGATGAGAGATGGCTTCTTTAAAAAGAAATCTGTGTTTGGATGTCTGCTATAAGCAGACATCTAGAGCAAGTGTTTTCAATCATGTTTTTATTTGAACTCTTTACAAATGTGCTATTCATCGGAATGTTTCTGTCATTTGTAGAAATGTGTAGTGGAGGTTAATTACAGGTCAGTATTTTGGAGATCTTTTTGAAATGCATTTTTCATTTCACAGAACCATCTCATTATGCCTCTTCTTTTCTTTTTTTTTTTTTAATTTGAATAGTGTATTATGTGAAGAAAGCCCGAAATCACCGCTGGCGGTGCAGTGATGTGACGTTTTGGTGTGTTGATGAGCCCATATGTAATCAGTGGATACAGGCGCTGAAAGAATTACTTGAAATGCAGAGTAAGTTTGAATAAACTATGAGCATTTGGACCATCATTTTGTAGGCTTGTACATCAATCAATGTTATTTTGATATATCTGCTTTTTTGAACTTTTAAGAACAGCTTATGCTCAAAATGAGGGAACCAGGAGTTGAAGTGTCTCCTTATCACTACTTTATCTTGCATATTCACTAAGTTGTACTGCGTGCTTTAATCAGTCAGGACTATAGATGTCATATAATTTTGCCCAGATATAAACTATTTTCACAAAATAGAGACACATTGGAAGCTTAGCGGAGGCTTTAAATGTCTTTAGCTGCAGAAAAAGTAATGGGCGGAGGTAAGCTCAGGGATTTGAGGTACTCTAGTGATTTGAGGGCAAGGACTGTAGCAGTTGAAAGATTTATGGGTGTGTTTCACCTTTCCAGACTCTGTCATCAACAAAATGTGTCTTAGGTAGTAGGAGTTCCTATTAATCATTTATGAGACTCTTGGACATCTACTTCATGAGGGGTTAAAAGTAGTTTTGAAGAAGTTATTCCTGAAAGAGATACCTTGATAGATGTCAGGAAGCAGCAGGAGCAGAATAACTCTATGACAGAAGGAGGTCAAGGGTGACCATAGCAGAGGCAGTGCCCTTGCTGACCAGCATCCCACTGTCTCTGAGTGGGGTGGGCAGAACAGGGGTGGGGATAGAAGAAGGTCCAGTTTACAGCCCAGATGAGATAAAGTAATTGGGTCCATCCAGGGAGGCCAGAGTAGAACAGCTGGAGCTGGAGACAGGACTAGGGATGAGCTCCCTACAGTGTAGGTCTGAGGCCCGTCTGAGATACAGAGCTGGAGAAGGGATTGGATACAAGTACACCTACAGTGTGACTCAAGCAAGTACTTAAGGCTCACAGAATAAAAATGAGTAAGTTTAAGAAAAACTGTTCTGAACAGGCAATGTAAGCATTCTTAATGTTTTTATTTTGTTCACGTTACACAAGGTATCTTTTTCGAAAAATGGGGTTTGTGCACCCATTCAATACACTTGTGAGAACTGTGGCCTGAGCAGTCAACTCCATTTGAATTCAATTGTTCATTTTATTGGTATCAAACTACTTCAGGAAAGGGAACATGTTCGCAGATAGGTTCAATAGTGCTTTAAGTGCCCGGCAGATTTAAACCACTCAGTCTATCTAGCTTGGGTGGATTTGTTGTAAAAGTGTGCTGATGTAATAAGTCTGATATTTTTTCCTTTTAAGGTAATAATCTAGAATGCAGTCTGAGGAAGTATAGATGTTAAGGGTTTTGTCTGTTCCATAAAAAAGGAGCTTTTCTAGGTGTAGCAAGCATTACTGTTTTGTATATCTGTTAATACAGAGGTGTAATAATTGTTTTCATTGATGCTACTAGTGTAAAGCCATAACTGTTTGGACAAATTTGAGATAGTAATAGCAAAGGTGCTTTTGGAGGGGGGAAGGGGTAGCACTTTAGGGCACCTAACACTGTAGGACAAGCACTCGCTGTGCAGTGTGTAGTTTTGTGAGGCATTCTTATTGTGACTTGGTCACAGAAAGGAAATGCATTTTAACCATGTTATCAAAGTAAGAAGATAGTTTAAATAAATGAATGTAAAAGTATTTTTATGTATACTTCACTTACAAGTGCCTTTGCTATTGCTGCCTTTTTAGTCTTGTATGCACATAATACTCATGTAATTAGTGTAACTTGTCCAGTGGGAAGGTACTGCAAGAATGATGAGTAAGAATGTAAGATAGGGAGTCAAAAGAAATTATTCTGAATTTCACCTGCTGTCTTACTAAAAATTTGTTCAATACTGTTGGTATCAGTATAAGAAAGAGGGCAGTTGAAGCAGGCTTTTATAGCTTTTTGTTGAAGAGTTTTAAGAGTTAATAAAGAGTTAATAAGTCTTTTATGCTGTGTTTGCTTTGATGTTAATAGGTTTGGGTTTGTATGGCTTGTTGAATTTTTGTTTTGTGTACAAAAGCAGTATACTATGATTTTCCTTACTGCAGAGTCTAGACCAAAGCAGTTGCTTGTGTATATTAATCCCTATGGAGGAAAAAGACAAGGGAAGAGGATTTATGAACAGAAAGTTGCTCCACTCTTCAGTCTGGCTTCTATATCCACTGATGTTGTTAGTGAGTAATGAATATTTTAATTTCCTAATAAGCACAGTATGAACTCTTTAAAACATCCCTGAGTAGCTGGAGTTCTTTCTGTTAGTTACTTTTCTTACTAAGGAAATGAAACAAAGTGGTAGGGAATGTATTCTAATTAAAACATAGGTAGCCAGATAAATGGCAACCTTCTATCAGCTTTCTGCTTACTAAATTAAAACTTCTTGTGCTTCTGAGCTATTTGAGTTCTTAATTTATAAGACTATGCCTTTCTTCTCTTTTTCAGTTTTACTGTTAAAACTAATTGATCATTTGCACAATTTTTAGTGAAATACTTTTTTCCTGTGTACTGTGCATGTCTCCTTCAATTCTTTCCCTGGCAAAAAATCTCTTGAGACACATCTTATGGACAGGCTGTTTTATGGTCACATTGGTAATTGAATCACGGTTATTAATGAATTAATTTTTGTAATTCTAGATTCATCTTTATAGTAGTATTTTTAATAATAAATTTTAATGTGTTTGTTTCTTCACAGTAACTGAACATGCTAACCATGCCAAGGACAACTTATATGAAGTTAATATTTATAAATATGATGGGTAAGTAACTTTACTTGCCTTTTTTTTATTATTCTTTTCAAGCTGATATATTATATAATTGGCCTGTTCTTGTCTGTAATTTAAAATAGTAGCCATCATTACTAATACATTTATTGCAACAGCTGAACGTCCTGGGGCATGTTCCTTTTTGTAGAAGATCCACATTTATGAGTATAAAAAGAAAATTAAACTGTTTCAGTAAACTTGTTCAACACAATATATTCAAGTGTAGTATAACAATGTTTGCAGGACATTTATGTTCAAAAGATGAATGTAAGATTAATTCTGCTCACTTGAGCATTCTCTTACAGCTTAAAAGCTACCCAGAAATGTTTTGTGCTCTTGACATACATAAGTTCAGAACACTGCACCAGTGGCATTCAGCTTGAGTGTAAAAAACATGGACTGTTTAGAAATGTTTCAGGTAGTTCCTCTTGCTATATATTGACTGTTCAATAGTGGCTTCATTGTTTGGCTTTATTTGCATTTCTTCTGTTGTGAAGCTACTGCTTTTAAAAAAGGCCTGACTGAATGGTGATCTTGCATTCCATTATTAAGTCTGCTGTAGAAGCAGAATATTTTAATAAAAAAGCTAGCATTTCAGTTTTCAGTTCATGACATGAAACAAGTTACAAGTCTGGAAAAACATGAAAATGTATGCAGATAAACTCTCATAACTACAGTATTTTAAAATTATATCTCGTGCTTCTTGACAGGTACATTTAAACTGGTAAGTTGCAACAAGAAAACACATTAGGTCTTTCCAGAGTACTTTTGCTGTAGTACTTTGCTATATGCATCGTCTATGTTGAGTAAGGGCATGATGCTGGGAAATTGTGTTAGTAAGACATGACTTTCATAGGCTGAGTTCCCAGACTCCACCTGCTTAAAAATGAGTTGCCTTTAAATAAACAGTTTTGTCTATACTATGATTTTTCTTAATTTTTCAGAAGTTTGAGGAAGGGAAACACTGATCCTAGAAAAACCTAGTTAGTTGTGTGTTAGTTTTTCCTTTTCATTTGATTTTCGATTTGAAATAAGTGTACTGATGATTAGTGAAATTTCAATACAGAGCAGAAAGGGAGGCAAGTGAGCCCATGTTCACTCCTAGCAAATTGTTATTTACAGCAAGTGGCAGTGACCAATTGTGGTGGTATCTGAAGTATTTTTGGCAGATTCAAAGTCTCATTGTAGAATTGTTTTTCCTTTGGTATTTTTTTTGGTTTGGTTTGGGGTTTTGGTTTTTTTTTTTTTTTTTTTTTTGGGTTGTTTGTTTTGTCTCTCTAACATGCCAAGATAAACAATAGGCCAGAGAACTGCATCTTTTTAGAATCTTATGATTCTTCTATTCCTGGGCTGGGCCTGAATGACATTGTGCTTGGGATCTGCAGCCTCTCTTTCCCAGCCTGACTTTTGTGCATCATGTACAACTCTTTTTCTATTGTTAACAGTGACGTTAGGAAGGACTTCTGGAATTAAAACTACTTTTTAAATAACAGAACAGGTGGTCATCCAGAAGATTTTAAAAATGGTTGAGCCACATAAATGTGTGTTTCTTCAAGTTTGACCTTTCTCACATACAATAAAAGGTTCCTTGGATTCCTGCATCTAATTGTTGTTCAGCTGTCCTCGTAGACTGCTTCCGATGTGTGGCTCTCCCTTCATTCAGTAATGAATTTCTTCAATTAATCTCCAGATGCCCTATTTGGCAAAGTCATACGCGGAATTCTGCAAGTAGATACAGGATTCTTAATGTTAATTGCTTCGCTGCTTTTCAAATATTTTTATTTTAGACAGCTTGTTTAAACATCTTATGCATGTTTCCTGTTTGTTCTTGCTGTTTTGCCTCATAGGAAATTCTTATGGTGAATGTAGTAAACTAATAGCTCAGTAATACAACAGCTTTTCCTTAAGCACAGTTACTTAAAATATTCGTTTGGTTACAATATAGCAGGGGTTTGTACATCACTGTGCAGAACAATTAGAACATTCTGTAATATTGTGCAGGTAATAGCCATGTTTGGAGGAACTGACATGTATCACTGTGGTTTCTTACCTGTATGTCTGTTGCACAAGCCTTTGCAAGATTGTTCTGATTGGGGTTTTTTTCCTAGTTTTTGAGTTAGTTCACAGAATGGTTGAGATTAGAAGGGACTGCAGTTCTTTAAAAACTCATTTGACTTGTGGATTAGCTTCTGAAGTCCTCTAGCAGATGTTCTTTGCTGTTATCATTTATCTAAAAAGTAAAATGCTTGCCCACTAGTGAAATAAAGCCAAAGAGTAAGAATCACTCAGTTTCTTTCAGACATTCTTCACTAGGGGCCTTCACATGTGCAGCATATGTCTGACTTGTACATTAGTCTTCTGATGTTTGCTATGAATTTGGTCATGCTGTTACTGCTTATGTGAAGTTCTTTATCATATTTACCTTTGATAGGTATAGACATTCATGTAACTGCTCTTTCTGAGCCTGGATGTAGTGTTTGTTATAGAAGATGATCAGAGGGCTGGAGCACCTCTCCTATGAAGACAGATTGGTAGAGCTGGACTTGTTCAGCCTTAAGAAGGGCAGGCTCCAGGGAGACTTTAGAGCACCTTCCAGTACCTAAAGGGGACTTAGAAGGAGGCTAGAGAGGGACGTTTTACAAGGGTATGTAACAATAGGACAAGGGGGAATGGCTTTAAACTGAAAGAGGGCAGGTTTAGATTAGGTTTAAGGAAGAAATTTTTTACTGTGAGAGTGGAGAGGTGCTGGAACAGGCTGCTCAGAGAAGTAAGTCATGGATACCCCATCCCTGGAAGTGTTAAAGGCCAGGATAGATGGAGCTTTGAGCAAACTAGTACCAAGACAACATCGACCATGGACTGACGTGGAAATTTTTGTTTCTTTAGCCTTTTTTTTTTCAGTCTGCAGAGAAAGATAAGGCTAGAATTGAGGAATAGAGTAGTTAAGCTATTGGAAAAGAAAACAATTTTAAAAATGAAAACAAGTGTCATTTTATTCCTTCTCTCTCAGTCTCCTAGGTCTTGACTTAGAGTTGGAGAGTTTACATTTTTAAGACTGTCCTTTCCATTCTTGGAAAAAAATTACTGTTTTTTTCAAGCTTTCCACCTGCTAAAAATAGAATAACTAAATTTAAATGATCTAAACTTAAAAATTAGATTAATTTTTTCTATGAAATAAGTAATATGCAATATCTGCAATACCTGTTGCTGATGATGGGAAAGAGTATTAATTTATGAGTTGGAAATTACTGCTATAGATAACAGTACGCATTCCTAGACTTATGTGCTAGGAACTACATATGCAACTCTGGATTTCTCATGTGTTCCTTTAAAGTGTATTTGAATTAGTTTTTCAGTTAAAGAATGTTTATGCTTTTAGAGTTCAGAGTGCATTTGATTATTGTTCGTGAAATGTATACTTCTTTACTTCCTAGTATTTGCTTGGTTGTCAACTCTCTGCTGAGCTTTAACATATTGAGGATCTGTGTAGCTGCTGTACCAGCTCTGACCTGAATTAAATTTGTGAAACAAAGTTTTCCATCTGGTAACATTTAGAACTCTGTGATTATGAATGGTTCTGTAGATACACGACTTCTGTCTGGTGGGATCTCAGCACGCTAAAAAGAGGCATGCACTTCTCTGGATTTTGACTTTCATATAATGTATATTCCTAATAAACTGTGTAAAATATACTTCTGCCTGAAGTGGCAAGTATCAACTTTTCCCTTTTTAGTAGAGGTACCCTGTTTCCATTTTGTGTACTTAGAAAGTTGTATGTACAGTCCTGTTCAGTGTTTTATTTGTATACTTAATTACCACTGAGATTTGTCTGTCTGCCCACAGTAGTAGAGGATAAAGATTTTTGCCGGTTGCATTCCAGCATTTTTTCCTAACGCTACAGATGTGTCTAGGTGCATTTGCAGTTTTGAATCTTGAAATTTTTTTTCTGCTTTTAGTTAATTGCCTAGTTGACTGTGGGCTACTGTATCCTCTAAAAGTGGAGGAGGAGAATAGAACAACTATTTTTGGTGTGCCCAGTGCATGCCCTAAGTAGAACACTTGCCGTGTTGTTTATTGACTGTTAGTGTGCATTCTAATTTGTGTTTCCTGGCAGTGTTGTTTGTGTTGGTGGGGACGGCATGTTCAGTGAAGTGATGCATGGTCTCATTGGAAGAATGCAGAAGGACTCTGGCATAGACCAAAATAATCCCAAAGCATCGTTAGTCCAGTGCAATATAAGGATTGGCATAATTCCTGCTGGTAAGAAAGGGTTAACTTTCAGTTTCATTTATTCATTCCTTCTTGAATTTTTTTCTTATTCATAACTTCTTGAATTTAGGCCTAAGTGTAAGATCTGAGCTATGGTATTTTATAAAGACACCTAGCTAAAGCTGTTTGTTTCCATATAAAATTATTTATCACATGCAATTTTATTTAGGAAGAATATTTTGTGAAGGAAATCAAATCTTAATGTTTAACTTTAGAATTTAATTACTACTTCTTTTTCTGTGGCTTATTTTGTATTAATATGAGATAAGACATTGACAGTAATACCCTTCTACACCCATTAAGGAGTGGAATTTACTAAACAGAAATTTACCCGATAAATATTTTTTCAGTTCCAAATCCTTCACTAATTTAGTTAGAATTGTAATGAGAACTTCCCACTGGTCTGACAAACTCCAAACAAATGCTAAGATTCCTTGACTTGATATTCCTCCATTTGTTCTCACAGCAAGTACAGGGCAACTACAGCTGAGGAGCAGTTCTTGTTTTCCAGACCAAGTTGCAGTTTCTGCCTCCTGTTAGAGGTGCTACACATTCTCAGTTCTCAATGTCAGCCACTTCTTCAGGCAGTCCTACCTGCTGTCATTTGAGAGATCTCATTCTTCAAATTGAGGTCTTTTTTGATATTTTTATTATTGTTATTATTGACCATAAAGGCATTCTTTGGATCAGTCTTGCTGTTTTCAATATAGTGTCCCAAGTGTTACCTCATCATGCCCATTTGGTCCTCAAAGATTCCTTCAAAAGCAGTTTAACAAGTTTGCTCTCTCTTCCAGGACTGAATTAAGTGTAACTATTTAACAGAATCAGTAATTTTGAAGTATCTGTAGGAATATAAGTGGACAGTTCAGTATCTTTTCTATGCTGTTCTCTTTTCTTGTCTGATGCTTGAGCTTTGAATTAAAGAAATGGACATAAAATAAATATTGTGAGCTTCTGGTTAGAATTAAAATAAAGGCTTCTGAGAAAATTTAGCATAGCTTGTAAAATACACCAAGTGAAATACGATGTTTCTACTCTCAAGCTATATAGGTGACTAATTTTATACTCCTTACATCTTCGTGAAGAATGTCTCCAGACCCAAATGATCTGAACTGTTGCTTGCAAGAAGCTTAACCTTTTCTGCTTGCAGTACAATAAATGTTTGGTGTCTAAAAGTTGCAATGTGAATATCCCCTTATAGTTTTTTACTCTCCTTCTATAATTAAATATATTCTGGTTTTATTTGTTAAAGCTTTGTATTAAAGTCGGTATGTATAATAAACTTCACAAGAATAGAACTTGAAGTGTTCTACTCTTCCTTTTTTTTTTGTTTGGGCAAATTTCTTGAACTAAGGGTTTTTTGCTTACATGATTGGCTTCAGAAGATTTTGCCTACTGGTGATATGTGACTATAAGAAGATACAATTGAAAAAACAGAACCTCTTTGTCCTCAGGAAAGATTAACCTTGCTTTTTCAACATTTTCTTAATGCCTTTTTTCCAATTGCACCCAAAAACTATGATATTCACTGACATTTTAATTTTGTTAACGTGTATCAAGTCACTTTTCTTACATATTTTAATGTTTTGTTTGTTGTGTTTTGTCCATTGTATCCTTTTGCTATTTGAATGTATACTGTATGTTCTATTCCTTGAACTGACATGAGGTACAGCCTTGTAATCAGTGCTATAGTTCAAATATTTTCTCCAAGTCATTATTCAAATCCCTCAGAAATTATTTATAATGATGTATAAGGAAGCTGACCTTAAAGTTCTATTAATTAAGTGTTTGGAAATACAGAGGATAATATATTTCTTTATCTGTTTGTATACTGTACAGTATTTAAAATGATCCATTACTGTATATATGGGAAAGTGCTCACTTACTGAAAAAGGTAGTCAAGTCACTGAACAAATCTTAACACATCTAGTCATTACAGGGACCTTAAATTGAGTATGAAATAGCTAAACCCACCCCGAAGGCAGCAAGATTTGGGGTTTTGTTCTGGTTTGTATTTTTCCAGCCCATGATGAATCTGTTCTCTATTCATCTTTGCTTGATATTATGGAGTTCTGGCCATGTATTGACCCCAACACATCGCCTAGTTCTGTCACTAGTGCAAGAAGTCTGTTCCAAAAATAAGTGAAATTCTTCTTAAGAACTTTTTTTTTAAACTTAACTGATAGTGCTGAAACACAGCAAGTCAAAAGTAGTAACGAAATACAAGTGATACATCTAGTAAAACTTCATCCATTATCTTCTTTCTACTTCTTTATAACCAACCTGTTTTTAAAAATCCTAAGAACTCATTAACAGATACTGAAAACAAAGACTAGCCATGATTTAGAGATGAAGATCTAAAGCTCTGTGTGTCTTCTGATAGAGATAGTTTACTAAGTGTTGACAGGAGCCTGGGGTAAGGTGACAGTAGATCAGTTTTCCCCTTTTTTATCATTTAGTTCCTGATATCAAGTTGTGTGAAGAGAAATGTGTCAGGCTGTGGTTTGTGGTGGTGATTAAACAGTTTCTGTATTCAAACAAACACTAAATTCAGCACAGTCAGTCTTTGCTCAGTCTGACAATTTAATTGTACAACGGTTCAAAATTACAAATGAAAGATCTGTAATTCTAAAACACTCACCTATATGACTGGGTTCTTCCAGTAATATGCTTTATGTCATAGCAGAATTCCACTGTGCAGGCTTTTTTGAATGTTGAATAGTATTTGTAAATCATGATTCTGACTTTCTGGAGCAAGTCCCTGCTTGGCTCCTTTTTTTATTCTTGAACAGCTGTGTCGGTTTTCAGACAGCCTCTTTCCTTAGTGTGTCTTATGGTTGAAAAATACCATTTATTCTTATGCATTATGGAACATTTTTATGAAATAACTTGTGTTTTTGTTGACATGAATAAAAGGCTTCTACTCAAATGGCAATTTTAACTTCTGAATTTCTCTTAGTTGCAGCCATTCTTCAAATCTGCCAGTGGAAATTGACTGTTTGCCGTTGTGAACGGATTTGCTGTTAAGAGTACTTAGAGGCTGTAGTGCATCTCTGAAAACCTCAGCTTAGTTATTTCTTCCTCTCAACCTTAAAAACCAGTTATTTCTTAGTGGCCTTAAAAGCACATTCAGCCATGTGGTCTCACTGTCTTCAGAGAAGTAGTATGTCTCCATAGAACTTAAAAACAGAGACTCATTCCTGATACAGCTTGGACACTGAGGTTTAATCCACATATTTTAGTATTAAAATTGCACCCTCTGGAGTAAGCCAAAGTAATTTGCTGTTCTTATTACACTTGGCATAGAATAGGAGGACAAAGCTGTGAACTGCTGTTCTTTTTTAGTTAAAAAGAATTTACTAGATTAAATACTCTAATGATCTTAGCATATGGGAAAAAAAATCCCACTTCGCTCTGTGTTGTGACATAATACTATTGCATTCATTCCAAAAACTAAGTCTGCAACCCACTCTGGGGGAAAATCTAAGCACTTGGGAATATTGAGTAAAGTATAGACACAAAGTTAGTAACTATAGTGATTTTAGGCTTCTAGTGTGTCCAGATCACTGTGTTTGCTGGTGGTCAGCTCTGTAATGTTTAGGATTGAAGGATGCGGTAGGATTATAATCAGACTGTTGATGTGTTGCTGTAGAAGTTAAGAATGCTAAAGACAGTGCAGGCTTCCTATATAAATGTAATACAGAAAAAAGATGGAGGATTCATTCACAAAGTTAAAAAATAGGTTCAAGGCAAGTTGTGAAGTGTGACTGGACTCATACTTCTGTCATTTAGAGTGTAAAAATTATCTTTAAAATGTGTTAAAGAATAGCAATAAAAGCTATCTTTCTTGTTTAATTACTCCAAGTGATCTGTTCACAGCCTTCTCTGCTACAATGCTTGTAATATTTAATGATCTTTGCCATTTAGTTAGCATCTCATTTCAAAGTTCAGTATATCCACTTTGAAATCTGAAGTGCATGTTTTATGTTCCTCCTTCAGCATTTTAAATCCATTAAACTTCTTGAAATTACAGTCTTAGGGCTAAATACTGCATTTAATATAGTGGGCCTGCCATGGAGATATGTAAGTCAATATTACTTATTCCTGTGATGTTCGTTTCATGTCTAAAATCTGCCATTATTGGATTAATTCATTTTTGTTGTCTCTGTTACTGAACTTATGCTGAAGCAATTATCTGCCAAAAAATCCTACACCGAAGTCTTTCTGGACTGCTTCTCTTTAAGTCAATCTGTTGTTCTGCAGATGTTAAACTTGACTTCTTGGTTTCTGTGTGCAGAAAGGAAGATGTATAAAACTTCAAGTAGGTACATGGGTGTGAACCCAGACCCTTAATCTCTCCCTGCAGCAGTAGCTTCTCCCCTTACTTTTGAATGTGCCAGCTCCTTCTCTTTTAAAAATCGCTTATCAGGAAAGTTTTCTAGAATTTTTCAAAATATTAAATGCTGCTTGATCCAAAAGCGTGCAGCTACTGTGCCATTAGGGTGACTTACCTGGCATTTCGTCTGTGCGATGACTGCGTGGATTATGGATTCACAAAAGCTCTGCACAAATATGGGACCCCCACTGAAGCTGCTATTCTGCCTGTTTTCACTACAAATACTGTTCTCATACTAATATGTCTGAGGATTCTTTGTGTGCTGTGGGAGCACCTGCCCCCGTCAAGAGTATCTCACATGGAGCAATGCTCATGAGCTCTAAAAATATTTCTATTTCTTTGTTAAATTCGCTGTTTTGCATAGGATCAACATCTAGCTGACTTGCTTCTGTCACCTGCTTAGTTTAGTACTTCAGTTCTTTGTAATTCGTTTAGTTTTCCATCAATAAAAGCACAAAAATAAATACTTGTAGCCTACACCATATGTGTGTTTTGGTTTAAGAAACCCTAGTTGTAAGTTAATAGTCTAATCATGTTTCAGATGATTAAGTCTAGCACTTTGACTTTTTGTTGTTGGTCCATCAATCAATGGCATGAACTCTTCCATACAACCAGCAAATTTTCTGGTTTTGTTTAACCACTTTGGTGGTTCTGTTACCAATTTAAACTTGTGAAGTGGTGTCTGAGTGTACCTGTCTGCATGACTGTTCTACTCACAAACATCTAGCGATGTTCACATGCAAGGGGGAAATCTGGTGATTTAGCTGTAGTACATTCTGTGTAATGCAGTCCATCACTTTGCTTTCTTTAGTATTGCTGTAGCAAAACTTACTTATGCAGAGTTTATGCATGCTCTTTTATACTTCAATAAATATCTTGATCATTCTTCCTTGTGATTGATTAATTAAAAGGAGAGATTTCCTTAATTTTTAAATAATTAAATGTATTTTATATAAAAGATTGCATTTCTCATATTTGGGGAGGAAAAGAACACAGAAGAACTTGCCTGTATAACAACTATCTGGGTGTATGATACCTCCTAATAAAAAACAGACTTGGGGGAAAATGAGTAATGTATGGTAAAGATTAAAAGTAATTATGCTTACTTTAACAAAGACAAGTTGTTGTGCCCTTTGCATACTTCATATTTTCAATGAGTTCCTAATCTCAAAGTATCTGGGATGAGAGCTTTTTTTAGCTGCGAGATTTCAGACATTCAGCATCTACATATGGTATTGTGGTGTGGTGCCACCGTTGTTGAAATGTACTGGCCCTGTGCAAGACAATTGTACTAGAGTAGGAGTTGGGAGGACAAGCAGAGTAGTCTGCAGCACTTGATCCCTGGTGGTTGGTGGCATTTTGGGTAAAGGAATCAATCTCCTTAGGGTAAGTTTCAGTTTGAAACTGACACTCAAATTTTCATGCTTAGATTTGGTGTCTGCAAGTGAGATGGGCATCTAAATTCATATTATAATGGGGGGCATCTGGTCAATAGGATCAGCAGAGCCTGTTGGTCTGCTGTTGGCATCTGCTTGTCACTTGCTTCCTAAGGCCCTTCCACTGAGGCCTATGTGTGAATACCTTGACTCAAGCTGAAGCTGCCATCAGCTATTCCTGACAAGATGTCCTTGACCAGAACAGAAGCTTTGACATATTAACTGAAGTGTAACATGCACACAAATAGCTGTATGTAAGTGTCTTAACCTGAAACTTAATCATTGCTGTGCACGCTGATTTTCTTCTCTACTAGCAAACCAGTGCAAAAATTAGTTTCTATATTGAATATGTTTCTCTCTTTTTTTTTAAGTGAATTAGGGCCCAGTTAGCAAGCAGTCCAACTACTTTCTTCACATTTGCATGTAGTTCTCTGCAATCCATAAAAACCTCTTTTATGTTCCTTCACTCAGGCTGTTGCCCTTAAAAATCCCCAAAGAAAATCTGGCAGAGTATGTATATGATTTTTCTGTTGGTTTAGCCAGAGTGTATACTAGCCACCACTTAATGTTAGTCAAGGGTCACGCTCTATGGGAAGCTTCTTCCCCAAACTGAGTGCTCTGGCAATCCTAAGATGTTAATCATGGGATATTATTCAAGCTATATTTACATTCTAATCCTGCTTTTCATATTAACTTGTACTGACCAAATAACCCAGATTTCGTTGGGTTTGTGTGTGCATCTGTTCAGAGTGCTGTTTCAGCAGTTGTAGATTCCACATCTAGTGAAGACCCACCTGATGGTCTAGAAGTCTTGTTTGGTTAAGAAGTGTTCAAAAGGATTCAAAACCTGAGTCATCATGAACATTTTTGTGACCTTTAAACAAGTACTATTAGGTTCATGCTTGATGTGGTGTTGTGGCAAGTTACATTCTCTTGGCATGTGTGTGAGGAATGCCGTAGTTACATCCATGTAAATACGTCACTGGTTTTGCTGCTCCACAGTACCAGCTCCAAAAGAAAAAAACAACAGTGTTTTACTGTTGGTCTGTTCCCCAGTCTCCCGTTTTAGAATCTCAGAATTAATTTCAGACTTCAGTTTTAATTTTAGCCCTTCATTGCTAGTTAATGAATAGAAATGAAAATAAGTTCTGTGTAATTGCCAAACAGATGAATCAGCTTTTAATTGACTGTAGAAGATCATAGGGAGATGAACCTCTGGTGTTGAAATAGCATGAATCCCCCTCTTGTCCTTCTGTCTGTAATGTAAGACTACTTGGAAGCTCTGTTTACATCAAGACAAACGTGACTGAGGTAATTCCAGGAGAAGAATCTACAGAAATCTGGAAGAAATGAGAAACGTTGGATAAAGTGTTATGCTTGTACATTCAGCAGTAAAAGTTTAGGTCAGATCTCTCAGTGATTATTTGTTTGTTTTTCTTTTCAAAAGTAGACTTTACTATTCATGAACATAGGAGACAATATGAAACTGAAAAACTTGACAATAAAGTATAGCTTCAGCTTCAGAACTCCACTTAATATTTTCTGCTTTAAAACTTTGAATGTTACATGAGATCTGTGTACCTTGTCTGTTATGATACTGAGGGAAATTGGAATCCTCTGTCCTGCAATGGTATATGCTTGTAATGGCTTGTAACTGGCACCGTCCTGAACCTCAGCCTTGTAGCGAGAGCTCTATTTAGTACCACTGTTTCTTTTGTTCTACAGTTCTGTTCTATTCTTTTTAATTGGCTCCTGGAGCTGCATCTTGTTCACTGTGGCAGATTTCTGCATAGTGTCTACTTGGTAGAAGCTTCTGTCGTGCCATTCACAGGTTGGGGAAGTGGTATCAATTTTCTGAAAAGTGAATTGGAGAAGAAAGGATTTTCTTTGCTCCTATTCTTAACTGTTTATGCCCTGACTATTTCCAAAGTGAAAAAGAACTAAAAGTGATTTTTAGATAATAGTTGCTCATTCCTCCCTTTTTAATTTCTATTTCAACTTGGTAAGGCCTCAGTAATCAAGTACACTCTATTTGAGCTGCTCTTCAGCCTAATGTATTGGTAGGAAATCTGAAAACATGTATGTGGACAAAATTTATCTTTTCAGATATCTAGCCTTGACTTTGAAGGAATTCGGTTTCATGGAAGGGATGGGAGAAACTGTAAGATAAATTTGGAGTTAGGTGCTGCAACAAATACACTTCTGTATGTCTGGACCTGAGTTCCAAGTCCCTGCTGCAGAGTAGAAACCAAATCTCTATTTAGGCTCTTGTTTTTTATAGGGAACAGGGGGAATTGTCCATATCTAAACAGCATATAGGTGAAACCTAAAGCTTCCCCCCTTTCTTCTTGTAGGTATTTTGCATCAAGACTGTAAAGGTACATCTCTATCCATTTTGTTACGCTATCTAGAAACTAATTTCTGAAAGCAAGTATTTTTACTAATTTTCAAGTAATAGAACAGAGCAGAAGTTTCTGGTATAAGATGACATCCTGGAATTTAGATCAGTACCACAAAAAACAGCAGACCAGTCAATTTCTTTTCTTTTCATGATATTTCAAAGAGCAAGAAGTCTTAAACAGAGGAGAATCAATGTATGCCTGCCTCATTTAATATAAAAGCTATAATGTAATCTTGAAATTTTCCATGTAAATTAACTTACTTCCCTTCACTAACTGCTACATATTTATTGCTTATATTGTGAAAATTTTTGTACTTTGTATGGAGAGCAATAACTTGTACTCATGGGGGGGGGAGTGTTACAGTTTAAATAATAGTAATAATAATACAGTATCCCTGTATTTACTTTGTTCCATTAAATAGAAAGGAGCAAACAAAAGGAACATAATGTCTTTATTTGGAGGACTATGCCAATAATACTTGTTTTGTAAAGATACAAATTGATGCCTAGTTTTCTATTTTTCAGGATCAACAGATTGCATATGCTATTCAACTGTTGGCATTTCTGATCCAGTAACTTCAGCTCTTCATATTATTGTAGGTGGGTGGTTGCAGTTTGCAGTTTTGTTACAAAAACTATGAAAGTAGCCCAAAATACTGTTTTCATTTAGTTCTGTCTTTATGTCTGTGAAATATAATTTGAACATAATGGCTGAGTTGAAATACAAATTTTTTGTCTGGGATTTAAGTCTCTGATTTGAAATACAGGAGATTAAAAATTAATTGCTTGGTCTACACTAATTCACTGTTTTCAAGGGATCATAACATTTTGAAACTTTGGTGCTAAAATTTTCATGAATTCTGGCATTCTTTTGAAAATAGTAAAATGCAATAAGCAGCATCAGTTGTTGGACTATATCTCTCTCTATATATATGTATATCTATCTTAGAGAAAGCTATGAGCAGTGGATGTACACCTCAATATTAGTATTTTGAGCTAGTTGTCCAATTGTCCTGGGCAATTCAATGTTCCCTTGCTGAGTTACAATACCTTTTGGTATCATTACTGATTTAACAGTTGCAGTTTTAGGATCTCATGTTGCAAAGAGTTGCACATGTGCTTCTCTTACTAACCTATGGTTAACTCTGTTCAGCCTCTGTGGAGTTCAGGCCTTTGGACTAGGATTGGAGAGATGTGGCTTTAGTGTATCATAGTATTTTAGCTGCATTTTTAAGTCCCAGAATCACAGAATGGGTCAGATTGGAAGGCACCCAGTGGATTATCTGGTCCAACTTCCCTGTGAAACAAAAAAACCCCAAACACCAAAATATGAAACAAGCAAAAAAACCCACCCCCACAACGCCCACCATCACTCCAAAGCTTAAACATGGAGGACATCAGAGAAGTGGTGTACTCATTGTTCTTAGGGATTTCCAGGACTTGACAGGACAAGCCCTGTGTAACCTGATCTGACCTCATAGCTGAACCTGCTTTGAGTGGGAGGTTTGATGAGAAACCTCCAAAGGCTCCTTCCAGCTTGAATTATCCTCTGATAGTATGACATAGAGGTTTAAGTATTACCCAGGAGATGTACAGGAGACACTGCATCTATCTGCTCAGGGAAAGGGACTGTCAAGCATTGACACAGGGTGCCCAGGGAAGTGGTTGAGTCACCATCCCTGGAGATATTTAGAAGATGTGTAGATGTGGCACTTAGGGTCATGGTTTAGTGGTGGCCTTGACAGGGCTAGGTTAACATTTGGACTTGATGATTCTAAAGGTCTTTTCCAATCTAAATAGTTCCGTGACTCTATCCCGTCCTACTGCTACAGGGTAAAGGAATGTAAATTCTTCATTATACATTTTTAGCATACTGAGCCCTTTCTTCTCACGTAGTGTTTAATGCTTTTAAAGTATGAGATTAAATTAGTATTAAAAATGATTTTTCTCTTTTCTGCATGTGTAAGAAGTATATACATTCATGACATATATATTGACATAAATGCAATATGTATTTTTATTTTTAATGACTTCGCAATGTTAAAGTTACTATCATGTTTGCAGCTGCAAATAAAATAAGTCTTAATAGAACCTTGCACTTCTGATCTTCATAGGTGACTGTCAGCCTCTGGATGTCTCTTCTGTACATCACAACAACACGTTTTTGAAATACTCTGTGTCATTGCTGGGTTATGGTTTTTATGGAGATATATTAAAAGATAGTGAGAAGAAGCGGTGGATGGGTCCAATGAGATATGACTACTCAGGTAGTTTTTGTAATTATTACATTCCTTTGTCAGCGTGTAAATACATTGGAGCAGTTGGTTTACTCTCTCCAAACCAACCTGCCCTGAAGCTTGTAAACATCAGAAACAGACTTGATTTTAAACTCCTTGTAGCACCAAGTATATTGGATTGTGTTATGTAAAGCTCTGTAACTTTGGGGTCAATGCTGACAGTGGGCTCAATAAAGTTGTGTTGAATATGTACCACCTATTGAAAATGGCCTAAAAAGTAATAACTTCTGTCCAATCATTTTGACTTTCTTTTTAGTCACTTAAAGAGAGATAGACACTCCTCTGTCTTGAACATTCAGCTGATAGGATGAATTGTTAATTTTGCCCTTATTCTAGCACTGATTAGAGAGAGATGAGTGATTTAGTCTTGTTACTTAATATTGGATAAATCCTATGGCACTTTCCTAGTGGAAAGTATCTTTTGCTTACTTTGATTTATCTTGTGTTAGGGAAAGAAGATGCATTAGGAGAATTTTAGTGCAGGCCAATTTTAAGATTCAGCAGTGATGTATAACTAATTTTTTTAGTTGGTTTTTAAAGATGTCAAGTGCAATAATGGCACTTCTGACAAATGTTAAAACATTGGAGTGGTGCTGTGATATTTTCTTGTTCCTTACAGTCTAAAACATCATAAGAAAAAGAGTTCTGAGCTTGAGGAGGGCTACTATTGTTTTGCAGTCCCTAGAGAAGAAAAGAGAGGAAAAATCAAGGAATGTATGCAGAGATGTTTGCCATGTGGATTTATAATTATTTAATGCTGCATTATGCCTTTTTTATGTAGGCTTCAAGACTTTTCTTTCTCATCATTATTATGAAGGCACAATTGCTTATCAACCAGCAAAACATACACATGGATCTCCACGAGATAAAGAGAGCTGCAGAACAGGGTAGGCTAATGTTTATCTCTGGATATT
The DNA here is from genome assembly GCA_013399195.1 of Dicrurus megarhynchus. NCBI lineage: Eukaryota > Metazoa > Chordata > Aves > Passeriformes > Dicruridae > Dicrurus > Dicrurus megarhynchus. The sequence goes on from VXAD01001120.1 coordinate 525,893, forward strand.
TGGCGTGAACTATTTAAAAACACCTGTTCATAAATAGAGGTTACAGAAGTGTTGGCTTTAGTATCAAAACACTTACTCTAAAAGAGATAAGCTTGTAAAATAAATTACTGACTCATTAAAAAGAACACCTCATTTTATCAGGTCATTAAACAAAAATCTAATAAAATTTTGTTGGCTGGTTCTGCTCCTCCCTCAGTTTTAAGGGAAGCAAAATATAACAGCACAGGACCCAGTTACAAGATGCTGAGGATACTGTGCTCTGTTACTACTAAGAAATCAAAAGTCTGGATGCCTTGTATGTTCCATGAAGGGAAATAATATTTCAGAAATTCTCAGGTGTTCACATTTTAACTGGATCTAGCAATTCTAGCAGTTGTTTTAGTGCCATGACAACAGCTGGCATGGCTTGTCTTAAAGACAAGTCCTCTCAGGAATCAGCCTATTTACCCTGGTTTTTTATGTAGTACTATGATGCTGTATAAATTCTGTGTGATATTCTGTGTTTCTTCAGTCAGGGGGCCTGTCTTAATCTCCCAGTGTTCCTTCCTTTCTCTTTGCTTCCACCTGCTTGAAGTTATGCACTAGTATTTATTATTCTTCTTTATCTATGAGTTTAGCTATCAAAGTACTTGTCACAGCACCGAACAGCACAGCAGGATGCAGAGGAGCCACGAACTTTGTCCAGAAACAGTAAGACTGCTGTGCTAGTGCTGTGACATGCTGCAGATCAGTCTCTAGTATCAGCTGGAGCAATAATCCCAACCCATCGGGTGCCCTGGCGCAGCAGAGGCTCCAGAGGGAGAAAGCTGTCATCCAGGTCTCAGGAATGGAGTAAAGAATGCCTGGTGCCTCACAGGGGATTTTTTACTACCTGATAACTGCTGGAAGGGCAATAGAGCTGGGCACAAGCAATTTAGGAGAATCCTGTAGTGTGGTAATGATATAGATGATGCAGGTGATTGCCGGGATGGCTAGAACAACTGCTCTGCCAGTCTTTTTACAGAAAATAAAAAGTGGGAATGTGATGGTTGAGGGCCATTTTGGCAGTGGTGACTGTGAGATTATAGAGTTTAACTTCTGAGAGTAGTAAACAAGACAAGGCGTAGAATTGCAACCCCGGAGTTTGGTTTATTTGGGGATCTTGGCAGGATTCCATGGGAGACTGTCCTGGAGTATAAAGAGGCATAGGAAAGTTAGTTGGTACCTCCTCAAAGTTCAAGAATAATCCACTCTGATATGCAGAAACTTGAATAACCAGGATAGAAAAGCAACTTGGATGAGCAAGGAACTGAGTAGTAAAGAGAAGGTGAAAGTGGAATGGGTTACTTTGGAAGAACACAAAAGATATTGCTTAAACATGCAGGAATGAAATTGAGAAAGCCAAAGCTCAGGCAGAGTTGAAATCACTGAGGGATGTGAAGGGTGTTGCTTCTTATGAAGGGATTATTTAAATATACCAATCATAACAAAAGGCTGAAGGAACTGTGGGCCTGCTGCTTAGTGGCAGGGGGAACATAGTGATCAGATAAATCAAAAAGGCTGAAAAGTTACCCCTTTACCCCATTTTTCACTGATGTAGTCTCACCCCAAGCCATACAGGTCCCCAGGCTCTTAGATGAAGGGGAAACAGTGGATGTTACATACCTTGAGTTTAGCAAGACCTTTGGTCCTGTTTGCTGTAGTACTCTTTAAGTTGATGAGGTGTGGACTAGGTAAGCAGGTGGGTGGGCTGGCTGGACTACTAGAAAGGTTGTGAATGCCAAGTCTGGCTGGCAGCCAATTACTAATGGTGTCCCTTGGGAGTATTGGACCTAATACTGTGCAGAGTCCTTATTAATGACTGGGACAGTCTCAGAAAGTGCTCTCTCAGCAGTTTTGTGGATGATACCAGATTGGGAGGAGTGGTTTATGTTGAAAGTCAGGGCTGCTATTCAGAGGGGTCTTGGTGGCTAAAGAAATGTCTGATAAGAATCTCTTGAAGTTCAGGAGATGTAAATGTCCTGTACCTGGGGTGGAATAGTCCCATGTAAGAGCGTTGACTGGGCACTGACTGGCTGAAAGGCAGCTCTGCCAAAGATATCTTCAGGATCCTGGTGGACAACAGCTGTACCTGAGTTAGCAGTATGTCCTTGCAGCAAGGAAAGCCCACCTTATGCTGAGTTTTCTAAGCAGAAAGGAAGTCAACAGGTAGGAATGATTCTTCCCCTGCACTCAGCACTTGTGAGATGGACTGTCCCCAGTATGTCAGTGTCTTTTACTGTTAGAGCAGTCAAATGTTGGAACAAGGTGTCCAGAGGTCGGTGGACTTTACCCTTACAGATCCTCAAAACTTGGCTGAGTAAGACACTGAATCCTGTAAGATGCTGAGCCTGTAAGACCAACGTTGAGCTCTCCTGTGAGATCAGCTTTGATCACATCAGAGATCCCTCCCAACCTATGTGATCTTATGTCTCTCTGCTGCTGTTACCTCTGACATCCAGTAATCTTCAGAACTGTACTTAAATAACTGCACTGCCTGCAGGGCTGTGATGATTCATGCCACATGAGGGTTGTCAGTGCTGTGCTGCATCTTGTGATGGGGGAAGATCTTGTAATGACTGGGTAAAATAAAGTTGAAATGAATAATAGTGGAGTTCTTTCAGGAATTGAATGGTGTTTTTGTTTTCAGATGTCACATTTGCAAGAAAAGTGAGAAACAGCTGGCAGAACAGCACAAGGAATGTGGATTAAAACACGAAGGTAATTTGTCAAAGAAAGTAAAATGTGATAGTATTACACAAATAATTATTTTTCAGAATATATCAGTTCAAGTGCTTATGTATTTTGGTTTTTTAAACATTCTGAGTTACTGGATAATCCATTGTTTCTTTCAGTTTACAGAAAACATGTGTAAGTGTCATTGCCCTCTGTACTCAGCACTGGTGAGGCCACACCTCAAATTCTGTGTTCAGTTTTGGGCCCTTCACTTTGAGAAGGATATTGAGGTGCTGGAGTGTGTCCAGAGAAGGACAACAGAGCTAGCGAAGGGTCTGGAGCACAGGTCCTGTGAGGAGCAGCTGGGGATGTTTAGCCTGGAGAAAAGGTGCATCAGGGGAGACCTCATCACTCTCTACAACTGCCTGAAAGGAGTTGGTAGCCTCACGGGATTCTCTCTCTTCTTCCAGGTTACAAGCGATAGGACAAGAGGAAATGACCTCAAGTCACGCCAGGGAAGGTTTAGTTTAGGTATTAGGAAAAATCTCTTTGCGGAAAGGGTTGTCAAGGAAAAGGCTGCCCATGGAAATGGTAGAATCACCATTTGTGTGTCCTGGAAGTGTTCAGAAGACACATGGATGTGGCACTTGGGGCAGATACAGTTTAGTGGTGCTAAATTGCTATTTGGACTCTGATTTTAGAGGTCTTTTCCAAACAAAATGATTCTATGGTACTATGATTCTAAGTATGTGAAAAGCATTTAACGTGCCTCCTCCACCCAAACCTCAGGAAGTTCTGATAAAATTATGCTAATTACTTGTATATTTCTGTGTGTTTAATTTCTTTTATTTAGGAAAAATAATATTCTGTGAGCTAGGACTCTGGGTTTTTGTGAGGACTGAATGGATAAACTGAGGTGACATAGAAGGAAGCAGTTCATTAAGATAACTTTTAGAATAGATCAGGAGTAAAAATTTGTGTTTGTTAGCACAAGTGTCACCCTACTTGGGGCAGTGAACTTGGACAACTAGTAGCTGATCTAGTGGACTTAAGTATTTCTGTACAACACCCTACCAATACTCACAATAAATGATAAATGAGATTTCTGTCCTTTTTCTCTAGTTATGCTGTCCATTTTCTCTTCTTTATCCCCATTCTAACGCCTGTGCACACTCGTGTAGTTCTGTTTTTTTTTTTTTAATGGGCATACTTTCTTTTCCTTTTGTTAAAACAACTGTTAATGAATTCTGTTCAGTCATTCTCCTAGTCATATCTCTTTATTTCTGGCTACTACATCCTAACAGGAAGAAGTACTGATATTGCTAGACCTGTGGCCTTGCTAGAGAAAGATATGTAGATTCAGTTGAGTTTTGCCTCCAGCTTTGGTTCATCATCTTGGATAAACCCCTCTTAAAGAGCAGGCAGGCTTCCTGTGGGTGCTTGTTTCTGCTTTTACTCTGTTTTTATTTCTTCATGTAGAGTCCAGTGCATACAACCATAATTTTCTTGACACGAACATTTGGTCCTTGTGACCTAGATTATCTTACAATTACAGTTTTTTTGCACTGTGTGTGTGCCAGGTTCTAAACATTTTTTAGCAAAAAGATAATCATAGTGTGGAGATTCACTGGTAGCACAAAGATTTCTGTGCAACTTGAATTCCTGTTACACGTGTTTAATGGTTTCATCCCAGCTACTGCTTTCAGATCTTTGATACAGTCAAGAGATGGCCAAATCAGAATATTTCTTGGGTTATTTTAATCTATGCCCAGATTCAGCTGAAGAATTTTTTTACAGAGTATAAACAGTGGGCATAAATAATAATATAAATATGACAGTAGGCTTTTTGGTAAGAAATAAATTCTGTCTTTTTGAGAGATAATTGTAGTTAGAAATTGTCAACCTTTTTTCTTTTGTTCGTGGGAGGGTTTATTTGCCTTTTTTCATGTTTGTGTGTGTTGGTTGGTTTTTTTGTTGGTTGGTTTGGTTTTTAAATCTGCCACTTTGTTACCTTTCACCCAGCAAAGGAGCTACTAGAAAGCTACAACTTAGTTAGCAATCAAGGCACTTTTAGCCAAGGTTGCACATGACATTAAGCAGCTGGTTATGTAGGATACTGTTTACTTTATTCCATTCTACTTCTGGTAGCTGGCTTTCTTTGCAGTCCAGTCTCTTCTCCATGCAGTGCTGGTAAGGAAACAATACAATCAGCTACTTTTGATTCACAATAGAAAGGATTTTAAATCTCCACTTCAGATAAGCTTTTCACTCAGCAGGGTGTCTTGGCAGACTCTTTCATTGTGCCTACTGGGTTTGTGTATGATTCAGACAAGTTTAGAAGGATGTTTGATTGGTTGTTACTGAACATATTTCTTTGTGCTGTGCAGGAGTCTCTGTGCATGTGCTGAGAAAATGTTGAGTGCTAGTACTTTATGCTGACTTCAGCAACTTGCAGTGTGTGTACACAATACGCCATTGAAATGAGTGCCACTTATGCACTCCCTGCTTATGACTGCCCTATTGTAGGAAAGATATTTTGAGCAAATAATTTGCGCTATTACAGTGATACACACTGCATGATGGTTATGAAAACAGTTTTTCATTTAAAATGTGATTAATACCCCGACTTTGTTTTTACTTTGAACACTGAAGTTCTTGAGTAACATGCTGAAATTTATACCAGATGAAAAACATCTATTACAGTAACATAAATAAGCATTTTACCTTAAGTAATTTGAGACTGACTTACTACAGTGAGCATACTTAAAATGTTAATACATATCTAGAAACACTGATGACCAAGTTACTAATGCTTCTCAGAGAAACAGCAAAAGGATTTATCAGTAAAGGGTGTTGTTTTCATTTTGTTGTTTGTGTATCAGAAAATGCCTGTTGTTTCTAGTTCCAGTAGTTTGTGTTCTGTTCAGTTACCTTCATCTCAGAGCAGGGTCTTGTCATTTGCCTGCAGCCTGAACAGTCATTCTATAGTCTGACATTTAGGTCTGTCTCATCTCTCTTAACATGCACATTTTGAATCTGATTTAAATTACTTCTTTCAGTAATGTCCTGTTTGAAAGCAACATAAAAAGATCGGCAGTAAAGCAAGCAATACTAAAAAGCACTGTGGCAAATGAAGCAAAAATGCTGAATTTAAAAGCTGCAGTTTTTTCTTTCCATTTCTGATTTGTTTCTCAGGAGATAGAGGGGATAGTTTAGATGGAAAAATTATAATAAAGTTTTTTGTTTTCTTTAAGTCTTTTGTCACATTATAAGCTTATATGTTTTTCCTGGAACACCGTTTTTCTTGGTTCTCTTACTAGAGAGTGGATAGTAAGAAGTTCCAATGAATAAAAATTCCAGGAAATGAGGGAAGTTCAAAGAGTGAAGAACAACTACAAAATACTTTGGAAACAATTTTTTTCTTTTTCTCTTTTCTGATGTATAGAGCCTGGGACATGTCGATTCAAAATTAATGCATAATAGACTTCAGGTTCAAAATAACCGAGACAATTGTGATACTGATTCTCTAAAATAAATAGGAAGTTCCTAAAACTGAGATGGTAAGGAATATCAGAATTTCAGGACGTGAAATACATAGCATAAACATTGTCTGTAGTCCCATCACAAAAGCACCTTGAGAATCACTGTAAGTTAACCAAAATCTGGGGAACTGAATAATGTTAGATGTTCAAGTCCATACCAGTTAACATTCCTCAAAACCCCTACCTTGTTTACATAAACAAACTTCAGCACTTTTTGTTCACTCCTTAATTTTACTCCTCATGACACTTCACTCCTGAGCTCCCAACATGTATGTCCATAGTCTATTCTGCAGTCATTACTTCTGTGGAATTGCTCATTTGAAATGAGTCCACTTACATTGGTAGGAGAAAAAGAGTGTTATGGCTGCTTTTGGGCTTTTTCTTATTGTGATAAGGAAGACAATTATGTGTAATCTAAAAATATAAAAAGGCATTTTTCATCTTTTTTATCCATATTCAAGAAAATACAGTTTAGGCAACATCTCTGCTTTGCCTGCCAATGCTTCTTTGTTCTAGAAAATTCCTCTGCCTCCTGATAGAATCTATGCCAGCACACATTCAAGCTCAGTCTAGATGTAATCTGCAACAGTTTCATGGTGTTGAAAACAGACTTTGTGTTGTTTTCCAGAAATCTCTGAAGATTTACACACAGGGACATTTAATTCTGTTAATAGTTCTAATCTTCAGACATTTGGGGCTAGGGTGGAAACAGAGTCCTGATATGCTGCCTGCTGGTCCTTGCTGCACCCTGAGTCATCTCTTCCCTTTGTCTTTTATTAAAATATTAACTTGTAGCGTTGAGGCAGAAGAGGAATATTGCTTTAGAAACCAAATACTAAACTACGATCTTTGCATCATTGTTTATTTAAGATTAACAAGCTGAAGAGCAAAAACAGAATTTTAAAAAGTTAATCCCTCTGAACTTTCACACTATGAGGGCTGTAACTTGCCTCTCTTTTCCATTCCTATGGCTTTGCCAGTTTACCCAAATAGCACTGATTCTGAATTTGACATGCCTATGCCAGAACAGGCAAACAGTTTTGGGAGATAGTCACAGTCTGAAGGGAGAAAGCAACTTTCTGTGGTAGTGTGTGAAAAACATACTTAAAAATGTAATTTTTAAAATGTGGTTTATTTTAGATGTTTATTGACAGTACATGAATATGCACAGGGAAGACTTTTAAGTTGCTAATGATTGCTTTTTAGTGTTCTTGTGAGTAGATCAAATGTACCTATCTCCACATCTTTATTGATATGTTTCAGAAGGTGAAGAAGAATGGAAGGTTATAAAAGGGAAATTTCTAGCCATCAATGCAGTAAATATGAGCTGTGCCTGTCCACGAAGTCCAAAAGGTCTTTCACCAGCAGCACATTTGGCAGATGGTTCAGCAGACCTCATTCTAGTTCGGAAATGCTCCAGATTTGATTTTCTACGGTATCTTGTCAGACACACAAACCAAGATGATCAGGTGTGTATTCCTTTTGACAGTGAATTATAGACAGTCCATCAAACGTGTATATATTGGTATTCTTATGTGACAGAAATAACATCTATAAAGCATGTTTGTTTGTTTTTCTAAAATTTATACATTTTGGGTGATGCAATCTCACCATGTGTATCGTAAAAAATAAAGCAGCTCTAAACATTTTACCAAAGTCAACTCCTTGGCGATATCATTCTAACAAAATTCCACTTTTGCTAACTGAATTCAGTTTTGTAACATTTTCCATGTATTTGCTGTTTGGACAATATTTAAAGTTATTTTATCACAACTGTGCCCTCATGTAGTTGTCAAGAAAAACTGCTCACAGCATGAATAACTGAGGTAGATGTGGTGAAGAATAATAAATCACTTTTGTGAACTGTATAAAAATGTGATTTAGAAGAAAGATACCAGAACTGCAGTTTGATTGTAAACTGCAGGATTTTAGCAGTATTTTACTACATATAAGTGACCAGGATATGAGCTTTATGCATTCAGCTTCAAAATTATTTCTTGCATGTGTTGTAGCTGTCAGGAGGGAAGATTCATCACTACTTTGGCTCGTAGTATCTGTTGAAACAGAGCTATGGCTGTGAATACACATATTTAATATTTGTCAGAACCTGATATTATTAATATGTTCTGGAAATTTTTTTAACAATGGACTAATGTCATATCTAGTGCATAAAAGCAATACAAATCTCACATGTTTATGATGCTATTCTTCTTCGTCTGTAAAAGAATTCTTTTCCCTTTATTTCCTCATTACCAGTCCCTGGGACATTGTGAATGTGTCCATATTCGTCCTTCCCACTGTTCTCACTCACCTCCTCTTCCCTTCACTCCTTCTCACTCACTGTTCCCTTGATATTTTCGATCATTTGTAGCCATCCCTGGCTACCTTTCAAATTGGCTGTAACAGTTATCAAGGGATAACATTCTGCTTAGGCTTGAGACGAGAGAGCTCAGGTGCTCTCTGCATAGACATGGGTGGTGATGCAGCCGTGGATACCAGCATTTGCATCTGAGCAGTTTGGACCAGCACACTGTTTAGTGAGCCCCACTGGGTCCCAGAGCCACTGCTTTCAAGCACAGAGTTTGATGACTTCACAGTTCTTTATGGTTAAAAGCTGAGGGAACTTAAGACCTAGGAGGTCTCTCCATCTCTGCTTTTTCTGGTTTTCACTATGGCCATTTCCTTTGCAGTGCTTCCCATCTCTCTCTGGGATATGCTGGTTTTGCAGTGGAGATTAAATGCAGGGTTGTACATATGTCCTTAGCTCAAGTTAGTATCCACTGTAATAGTGGAAAACCCTTTTTGAAAACTTAAGGATATATGAAAAAAAAAGGAAGAAAAGGGTGACTGTACATCCGTACAGACTGGTTTGTGAGTAAACTGTTTCTTCACATTTGCTTCCTTGCCATCCCCTTCTCGTAGACACACACAGATATACTCCATGGCCTTTGCTAAATGGCCTGTCTGTATTTACTACAGCTTGCTGAATATTTAGCTCTATATCTGTTAAGTTGCTTTCAGGGCAGATGGGGGCATCCTCTAATTTATTGTTCCTTCAATTAATGAAGCCTGTTTTAAAGCATTTGTACAATATTGTAGTGTTAATCTGCAGCCTCGGTTTTAGGAGCAATCTTCTAATTGACCTGCTTTTTCTAGTTGAATTAACTAGATTAAATAATTTTTATTTTTTTGGAATGCAATAATATTGCCCTCTATTCTTCATGTACCCCCAGCTCTGTGATCTGATCACACTACCATGGAATTCTCACCTTCAGGGCATTGTTCCAAGTGCAAAAGCAGACTTTCAGAAAAGCCTGTGTGTCTTAGGGACTGTACTTGAACAGGTCCTGAGGAAGGTGCAAAGATACAATCCAAACCTTCTTGGCTTTGTGTTGAAATCCGGTCTAAGCACAGAAGAGCAGAGAAAACTAAGTCTCTGTGAATAAAATGGATCAAACTCGGAAGGGTTTGAAATATACCCCAAAACTCGATTAAAACCAAATGAGGTTAGATGTTGATACCAAAAAATTGATTTATTTTATTTAATAGTAAAAAAAGCAAAGAGGAAGAAAGAGAAAGAAAGAAAGAAATAGAAAAAGAGGCGGGGGGGGCGGTGGGGACAGGGAGAGTGACAGAAACAGATTAAGCAGAAACATATCACCCTTCCATGGATCCCAACAACATCTCATTGTTTCCCTCTGTCTGGTCTTGTTGGTGGTGAGGGTTCCCTGCCAAAAAGTATAGAATTCAATGGATTAGTATGCATTTGGGCAGATGGGAACGCCCACGTGCCTTCTCTGGGGAGGGCAAGTTTGACACTGTCCCTTGCAAGACTGTGGATCTGTTGCATCATTTTGCGTCATGGGCAGTGCTCTGGTGCAGGGTGTGGGGACCCCTTTGGGTGGGGGGTCTTTGATGGGCCATGACACTCCCTCTGCTGTCCCTCATGTGGATGTGCCATAGATGTGGCTTTCCCAGGGCAAAGAGGCCTCACAGCTGAGTTGGTCTGCACAGCAGAGGATGGGTGTTCACTGCCTCTCACCAGAGGCTTTTTCACCACACACCCATCTCTCTCCCCCACCCTTTGGTGTGAGGGTCTGTGTGAGCCTGGCAGCTGATAACCCTGGGGCTGTGGCCTCTTCCCTGAAAGTGCTGGACTTAATCCTCCTGTGAATGTATTCTTCTCCCCCAGCCCAGACCTGCATCACTGCATCTTATCTCCACCAGCTGGCAGTGCAGGGCCTCAGTCAGGAAGCATGTTCAGGATGTGGTGGTCTTCCATGCAGGTTTTTTTATACAGTTTTGCTATAATAGGCAAAAGTCCTGCGTAAAGATGTTTAAGCCATAAACCATCAGTCTCCAACACTTTTATATCATGTTATAATAATTTTTATATGGTATCTAGAATATTTTTTATAATCCATTTACTCATAATCTCAGAACCTGTTATCTGGTTATCTATACAGTGATCATTGAGAAGTAAGGTTTCATTTTGGCTTTATTGTTTTTGACTTGTGCAGTTTTTCAAAAACAAAAATCACTTTATGTCTCAGGTAAGCTTCTCTAGGAGATTGGAGTAGACAGACTTTTCTTGAGTACAAAATGCTGCATGCTGAGTTGCTTTACGCATCAAATGTATTAACTTGTAATTGTCTGATTTGCCTTTTTTTGTTGTTTTTTTTCTAGTTTGACTTTCCATTTGTAGACGTTTATCGGGTGAAGTGTTTTCAATTTACATCAAAGCTTTCAGAAGACAACGAAAGCAATGTCATGGACATAGGAAAGAAACGTTTTGGCCAGTTCTGCAGAGATCATCCAGCCTGCTGCTGTAATATTGTTAATAGCACCTGGAATTGTGATGGAGAAACTCTGGATAGTTCAGCAATTGAAGTGAGGTAAGCTTCGATTTTTCTGTCTATATAGCAGAACACATTAAGCCTTCTCATTGATTTTAAAGATGCTCATAAAGACATCCAGAAAAGATGCCTGTGCATAGCAAATTTGAGTCTTCTGATAATAAACCTAAATATTTTTGTTACAGTTTTGAATCCTTTCCAGAGAATACTGCAACCATGTGTGTTGTAAATGATCACTCTGAGTGAGATGGATGGCCCTACCTTTGAAGTCATACTTACTTCTTAGGAACTGGTATTATGTGCTTAAAGTGCTGAAAGTGAAGATGGTTTTGGAAGGATTCTTTTTAAATGAGTGGAATGCCTCATTACTCTGAGCAATAGCTTTTCCTATTTAGCTTAAGTAAGCATCTTTGTCTGACAGAAATACTGAGTATACCCCCTACTTCGTGTGTTTTGGCACACAGCACAGAGTCTTATCTCCAATCTTTGCGTACAGAGAAAGAATTTTGCAGTTGTGCAAATAGTCAAATTAGAAAAGAAGTTTGTGAAATTTGAAAGGGTATTTTTTTTTTGTTTGGATTAGTTTTGGTTGCTTGTTTTGTTGTTTTTAGAACAAAGGGAACCAAACCCATAATATTTACATACAAGTGTGTTCCATTAAAACATAATCACTTAGCAGTCCAAAGGTGAGTTTTATAAATGCTGTATATTGTAAAAGATTGGCTCATCTAAGTGCCTATAGAACTTCTTGTGTAGACAAGGAGAGTAAAAGAGGATACATGAAAGCATCCAGCCCTCTTTACAGGGGAGGATTGAATCAAAAATGAGGGTGTGGTTTCTGTAGTCGGGAGTAAGGAACTTTGTCCAACTGCTTGAAATTAATGGATTATTAGAATTAAATTATTAGAATTAAATATGTGACACCCATTTATTTCTTGCTAATTGATTTCTATATTTTTCAGGGTTCACTGCCAGTTAATGAAACTGTTTGCAAGGGGAATTGAGGAAAACTGTAAAGATGAAGCTGCCTACAGCCAGAGTAGCATTGAACAATTACTATAGACATTGTTCCTCCAATGGGGAGAAGAGAAAATAAAAGCTCAAGGAAATTGAGTAAATATGCATTTTAGTCAAATTGACAAGTATTTTAAACTTTTAGATTTTTTTTTTTTTAATGGCTTCAGTATAATTTTAGACATCTTACTGCATTGTGTCATTTTTTAAAAAAAACATTGTAATCATTAAAATATATCTTGGAGCAATGTAATCTGTTATGTTAGAAAAGAGAGGATTGGCCTATATCTATGTATTCATGATGACTGATAAATTCTCTGTGCTTTTCTAGAGAGCTAATTTTGTAGTTGTGTTGCAATAATATCTAAATGTTATGAAACATGGGACTTCCCACTGGCACCAAGACAAGACATTTTCAGTGTCTGAGAAGAAGTTTTCTGCTGGAAGTGTTATGTAGTTGCATGTGGCTTAAATGCTGGACAATGGTGTTGTCATTTGCTTTTTTTTTTTTTTTAATTAAAATCTTTCATTTTGTAATTCTCACAATACCTTGCAACTTATCAATGCAATTCAAACACACATTCCTGGCTTTAAGTAGTAATAATAATAGTGTACAAATATTTGAAAAATAAAAGCACAACTATATACAGGTCACACCTCATCCTATACATTCTGTCTTTGAAGGCTTCCTTGCAGCATGCTTTTTGGGATTATAAAAGGTTTTGTGACTGTTTGGATGATACCAAATACCACACAGTGCAACTGAAAAGTCTTGCAAGCAAATTGCAGGAATACTTGTATAATAACAGGAAGGCACAGACAAGGGAAAATATAAATAAGTTTGCAAACACCAGCAAGTTTTAATTTTTTAAAAATATCTAATATTAACATATTAAAAGCTTCCCTCTTCAGTACACAATTCTTTGGACATTCTACTCCATATGTTAAAATGTCTTTGTGAAATAAGATGTTGAAATGTTAAATTTAGAAATATGATTTGATGATTAGAAGTCCTTAAAATAATTTAACTAAATAGAAACAAAATAATTTGTTTTGTGGAGCCAAGGGAAGAAACTGGCATCTGACAAATCATGAATTCACTGTGTTGATTTGTTTTTAAAACAAAAAACATTAGACTGTCATATAGAGCTATGGAGTGATTATTTAAGTTGTGTATAGTTATGTGTATTGTGGCACATACATGTTTTGTGTCCAGGGTTGGGGCTAAATTTTGCTCTTCTTGTACAGACTTATTCCTGTTTGAGGACAGAAGCTAGCCCCAGTTCTATTTTATCTTTTTTTAAGTGTTCTTTCAAGTTTAAAGTTCTCTTTAAAACTTAACCGTGTCTGAGGTTTTTTTTGCATCCAAACAGCTGATGATTCTGTATTCATGTATATTTATTGGTACTTCTGTCATCCAGCTTGTGTTATTTTCATGTCTGTCATATATTTGGTCAATGTAAGCCATGGTGATGAGTCATTTCATTACTGAAGCACTTGAATATTGTTATAAATGGCAGGTTATTTTTTTCTATTGAAGTTATCTACATTCCAGTTTTGTATATTATCAAAATTGTGTGCTATATCTCTGTTACAAAGTATTATTCATATTGCTCTATATGACAAAAAGCACTTGCAAATTATATTTGCCTCAAGTACAATCATACCAAGTTTGGGATCTTAATTTTGTTATATAGTATTTCAGGAAAATACTTGAATACTTTTCCAAAACTACTGCTCTTTGCTTTCCTTAGTAATACAATGAGTTGAAATGTTGATTCATCCAATGTTTTTGACACTTGTAACACAGGTGTTACATATACTGTATTTTTAAAGCCATGTTTAATAAGTGAAATAGTACTTTTGAACTAACATCCCATTGAAAATGGAATTATGCAGTTCTACAAATGTGAATATTTTTTGAAAGTGTCATTTGTTAAAACATGTCTGCAGTTATTGTGGTTAATCCATCGATATTGTGAGAGTACCCAGACTTCCAAGTTACAGTAATTCTTGTGCAGGAGGTGATGGTGCACACTCAGCTTACCAACAGTGGGGAGTTTGAGGCATTGCAGCTAAGCAGAGCACATTCTCATCAAAGAGAACTGGAATAAATACTAACCAGCTCTTCCCATTAGTTTACTAGCAAGTCATGAGACCCCTACTTGAAAAATGGAGACTTAATCTCATAGTGAATGTATATTGAAATACTTTCAATATTTGAGTATGTGCAACTGAGTCCTTGGTGTTTCCAAAGAAAGCCACAGTGAAGGTCTCCTTTCTGAGAAAAAGCCACCAGAAAAGGACGAAAGAACATTGTATAGTATGGTAAAGAAGTGTGAAGTAAATAATAAAGGTATTGCAACATAATAAAATTAAAAGGTCTTAGGTAATAGAAAAGCTGCATAGTTGCATTTGAATAATTCTATTTGTAGCATATTAAACTAGCAAAGCACCATATGTGAGTTGTATGACATATCCAGTTTGTTTTTAAGAGAGCTGTGTAAGTAATGTCTGCTTACATTTTAATTCTAGGGATTTTTTTTCTCCGAATGTAATCTTGGTATGGAAATTATGTATAGGAAAACCAACTTTGATTTTTTTTTTCCCAATCTTGCTGGCTTCAAGATTAGAAAATGTGTTCTGTTTTATGACACCAGGGCATTTCATTAAAAAAATAAAACAGCGTTGTACAACAGTACGTTAGTTTTCTTCTTTTCACAACTTGATTTGAAAAAAAATATCTCACTTTGATGTAAATCTGGCAGTAGTGCACTTAGTGTAACCACTGTAGGCAGATCAAACCAAGTGAAGCAATTCATAACCTTCCAGTGGGGCTGATGACAAGCTTCGTGGCAAGTGTGAGTGTGAACAAACACTGGGGGTGAAGGAAAGCAACTAGTGAAGCTGGACTTAGGCTAATACTAAGCAACTCTACCAGGGTAAACTAAATATGAAACTTACTATAATGCAGCTATTTAGGGTTGTTATTATTATGGAAGTGAAAAGAAACTGCTGTTCTAAGAAGCATGAAATATGTATTATACTACAAAAAGTATGAATAGATGGGGGATCTAGAATTTTGTTGCAGTAATTACTACAAATGAAGTACATATTCTAATAAGTAAAACGTGTTCATTGTAGATAAACAATGGGCACAGGAGAACATGTTTTTCAGCACTGTAGACACCTCTGCTTTTGAAGTGTATTGGTTTTGTATGGCAAGGTTTTGGTAGCTGGGAGGCTGCAAGGGTGACTTCTGGGAGAAGACAACCCAGCCAGCTCCAAGATGGACCTGCCACTGGCCAAAGCTGAGCTCATGCGATGGCATTGCTAAGCACCTCCATGATAAATAAGAAAGGGTAAAAAATACTGCTCAACAGCTGTGAAAGGAGTGAGTAGAAAATAAACCTCCTGCAGACACTTAAGGTCAGTGGAGAAGGGGGAGGAGCTGCTCCAGGCACCAGTTGAAATTGCCCTGCAGCCCATGGAGGACCCCACACTGGAGCAGGTGAATGTGTCATGAGGAAAGCTGCAACCCATGGAGAGCCCATCTGGAGAAGTTTCCTGGCAGGGGCTGCAGCCATGGAGAGGAGCACATACATGGGCAGATATTTTTGGCAGGAACTGTGGCCCATGGGGGACCCTTCACTCCTCAGGAAGGGTGAAGAAGTAGGGAAGTGTTGAACTCACTAGAACCCCCACTTCTCTATCCCCCTGCACTGCTCAGGGCAGAGGGGATGAGCTGAAAGAGTCAGAAGTGAAGTTGAGCATAGGAATGAGGCAGAAAGGGAGGAGAGGAGGTGGTGAGGTTAGGTTTGGGTTTATTTCTGTCTTACTCTGGTATTAATTGGCAATAAATTAAATTAATTTTCCCCAAGATGACTTTGTTTTGCCCCTGACTGTAATTGCTGAGGGGCCTCCCTGTCCTTAGCTTGACCCATGAGCTTTTCATCATTCTTTACCACTAAACCATGTCCCTGAAGGCTGCATCTACAAGTCTTTTAAATACTTCCAGGGATGGTGACTCAACCTCTTCCCTGGGCAGCCTGTTCCAATGCTTGATAATCCTTTCCATGAAAAAGTTTCTCCTAATATTGAATCTAAACCTCCCCTGACACAACTTCATAGGAACTTGGAATGGAAGGGACTTTAAAGATCAGCTTGAGTCTAAAGCTTATATTGGCCTCAACTTGAGGCCATTTCCTCTATTTCCTCTTGTTCTACTGCTTTTATACAGAAAAGGAGACCGATCCCCACCTGGCTACAAGCTCTTTTCAGGTAATCGTAAAGTGTAATAAGGTCTCCCCTGAGCCTTCTTTTCTCCAGAATAAACACCCCCAGCTCCTTCAGCAGCTCCTCAGCAGACTTGTGCTCCAGACATGTCCCCTGCTCCGTTGCCCTTCTCTAGACACGATCCCCTCCTCTTCTAATGAGGGGCCCAGAGCTGAACACAGAATTAATTTTCCTAGGACTCCTGCCTTAATCCCTATGAAGTAAATGAGTAATAAGAATTCATCATTTTTATTCTCATTAGTGACATTGCTCTTACTTCAACTTTTCAACAGGAGAGTTTAGTAATTCAGTGGATTCTAACTGGTATTTAAGTTGCAGTAAATGAGTTCTGTCCATAATGAAGCAANGGAATGGAAGGGACTTTAAAGATCAGCTTGAGTCTAAAGCTTATATTGGCCTCAACTTGAGGCCATTTCCTCTATTTCCTCTTGTTCTACTGCTTTTATACAGAAAAGGAGACCGATCCCCACCTGGCTACAAGCTCTTTTCAGGTAATCGTAAAGTGTAATAAGGTCTCCCCTGAGCCTTCTTTTCTCCAGAATAAACACCCCCAGCTCCTTCAGCAGCTCCTCAGCAGACTTGTGCTCCAGACATGTCCCCTGCTCCGTTGCCCTTCTCTAGACACGATCCCCTCCTCTTCTAATGAGGGGCCCAGAGCTGAACACAGAATTAATTTTCCTAGGACTCCTGCCTTAATCCCTATGAAGTAAATGAGTAATAAGAATTCATCATTTTTATTCTCATTAGTGACATTGCTCTTACTTCAACTTTTCAACAGGAGAGTTTAGTAATTCAGTGGATTCTAACTGGTATTTAAGTTGCAGTAAATGAGTTCTGTCCATAATGAAGCAACAGTCTTCCCAGACTTCCGTCTTACCCACTTCTATGTACATGATGTACATCTTGCAAAGGCTTGTGCATGTTCTTAATTAATACATGACTCATCCAATTAATTAGAAGGGGGTGGGGCATTCATTCTTCAGTCATGCCTTTCAAATACTCTGCAATGAGAGGATTAACAATTTTTTAATTCAATTTCCTACTGTTTAGAAATTATTCATAATATGTACCTACCAAAATTGCCAATGAGGTTGTCTTCAAAAAATGTTGTCTCCTTTGAGACTGTTGCATGTCTGAAAGGGTGATTTGCTCTTGTTGGTAGCTATTTCACCTAAGGTGCAATTTTCTGGCTTATTTCGTAGAAATCCTCCAGCAATAGATTAAATTAATAGGTTTTTAATCTTTTTTTTCAATAGTTCAGTAGTGTAGGACAGAAAAAATATAAAGGAAAAATAATTATTCATAAAGGAAAAATATTGAAATAATAACAGAAGTGATGCAAATTAAAAATATAATGAAGACCAAATTCTGGAAAGGATGAAAGAGAACAACTCCAAAACAAATATTAAAAAGAAGAAAAATAAAAGAAGAAACAAGAAAACAAAATACAGATTTTTTTTTTTCCATTTATTTTGCTGGAAAATTTGCCTGGGTACGTGTTCTGTAACTGCAAGTAAAGCTAGCACTAAAGGTTTGAGTAGATTGCTATAAGTTTGACTATTTACAACTGGTAGAGAGAATAAAAGCTTCATCACTGTTATGAAGACATATTTCTAGAAAAATGCTGGGTCACCCTCTGTATTTCCACTCACAAACTTTACCATAACAGTAGCATTGCTAGAAGAGCTTTTAAATGAGAATTGTAAAAGCAGCTTCATGGTTTCCTGTAGCAATGTGCAACATTCTGAAATGACTGTTCAATTTAATCTGCCAAGTATTTTTCATGTTAATATTTAGCAGCTGTATTTTAGGAGAGGGGAGATTGGACAACAAGAAGAAATGCTAGGTTAGTGTTTCGATGCTGCTGAGGTCAAGGTGGCAACTCACCCCAGCGAAGGGTCTGTCCCATAGACCTTGTAACATCAGGGGAAGTCCCCACAGAAAATGCTTCCCTACAGAAATACCTGTGTGGTTCCTAGAATGTGTTTGTGCAACCTGTTCTTCTGAGCTTACAGTGACATATATTCTGCAAAGCACATTAGCCACCAAAGCAGATTTCTTAAAGATTTTTAGTTAGAAACGCTTGGTCACTCACTTAGCTGAATCTCCCTTGCTGTATTTACATGTGGGCACAGAGAGCAGCTTGTTCCCTTTGGTTAATTCACTCCCTGGGCTATTCTGTTCCCTCTCAGTCTCCTGTTCTTTTTCTAAACAGTATTACTATTCAGACAGAGAAGGAAAAACCCCACAACATTCAAGTACCTATTGATAAGAAAAACTGCTTGAAGCTGATTTTTGTTTACCACCAAAGAAGGAGCTCTATATAAGAGAGCTGGTACTGACAGGGTTGCTTTAGAATGAGTAGCTGCATAAAGTCTTCAATCAAATCAGATACTGTTTAGTACCTAGATACCATGTTTTCATAGAATGGTGTCTAAAGCTCTGATGGATGCATTTAAGGTAGATACTTCCCCTCAGTAATACCTGTCAGATAAACAGCTACTCTGAGGATTACTCTTCTGGCAGATGCTGCCCTGCACCAAGACTGAAAAAACAACCCAATAAGTAGCTCTCAGATGGTTGGAGCCTCCTATTTCCATTGTGTCTCACAGTGTTTGAATTTTCTATGGAAAACAAGCAAAACCTGAACACCTGGGTGTTGCTGTGGTTGTAATTTTCTAGTAAACACTTTCAGAAAATCCTCAACACATTGGTAGTAGGGTTGAGAAAGAGTAAACATAGGCGTATTCTTTCACCAGAACAGCAGATAGTACTATTTGTTCTCCTCTGTGTGTAGGCAAAGCTTTGAGCCAACAGAAGAATTTGTATTTTTTGCTGCATAAAAGATTTTACAGACTCAGTGGAGGAAGGTGAGGTAGGGAAGAAGCACAAGGTTGCTGCTTCCTGTGCTCAGGGAGCCCATCCTGAAGATTTTGTGGTGGGAACACCAGGCTGTAATGGATGGACCAGTGCAGAAGAGGGATAGAATGAGCAGGAATATTGAAAGATCAGCGGCTGTGCAGACTCAGCAGTCCAAACTCACCCACCCAGTAAATAAAGCATTGCACCATACCTGTGTCAATTGCTCAGGTTTGGGACTGAAGGCCGTTGCTGTCTGCCCTGCCTTCATTTGTTGGAGGAAATTTCACATCCATCAGGAAATGAGGTGGCCATTGTCTTTGAGTTGGGGCCTCAGACGTTTTAGCAGAAGAGTGCATATTTTTGATGACTATGCAGTTGTTGTCTTTCATACACATTGAAAGGTGTGCTGGGAAACCCAGGTCTGTACCAGGAGGAGCAGGTGGGTATGTCCATGGCTGGGCAGCCAGTATGGGTGAGCAGGGGTGACCTGTGGCCCTCAGGAGCACCGATGTGGAGCGTGCCTGGCAGAGTTAGGATGTGCATGGCATTGATGACTCTGACACAAGCCATGCTCTGCCTCTAGAATGCAGAAGTGATACTGGGAGCAACAACCAACAGGGAGCAGACAAAACAGCTTATAGAAAGTAAAGGAGAGGGCAGAGATGGTGTTAAAAATATCTGTAATGGATTTGGTGACTGTGGACGGCTGTGCAAGAGTT
Organism: Dicrurus megarhynchus; assembly: GCA_013399195.1. Taxonomy (NCBI): domain Eukaryota; kingdom Metazoa; phylum Chordata; class Aves; order Passeriformes; family Dicruridae; genus Dicrurus; species Dicrurus megarhynchus. The sequence continues at coordinate 545,876 of VXAD01001120.1, forward strand.
GCAGGGGCTGAGCACAGCCAGCTCACTGAAAACAATGAGGCCTGGAAAAAAGTGCACTGGCAAGTCAGGTCTTGATCTAAAAATAAAGCACTTGTAGGTGTTTATGTTGTGCTACAAAGGTTGAAAGGTCCTGATGCAAGTCCCAGATCACTAAGACAGTAAGCCTGATCTCATGAGTGGTGGCCTCCAGCAACCTGCTCTGTTTAAATAATTGCTTGGGCAGCATGGCTTCTGAAATGCTCTGGGGTACAGCATGGTGGCTTTTCTACCTACCCAGAGGTCTCTCCAAGCTCCTGTTTGCTCATTCGCCTTTCTCTCCTCGCAGACAACTAGGCCTTGAGGGGAAGCCGTATGAGGAGCAGCTGAGGTCGCTTGGTCTGTTCAGCCTGGGGAAGAGGAGACTGAGGGGAGACCTCATTGCAGTTACAACTTCCTCGTGAGGGAAGAGGAGGGGCAGGAACTGATCTCTTCTCTGTGGTGACCGAGGGAATGACCTGAAATTGTGTCAGGGGAGGTTTATGTTGAATATTAGAAAGAGGTTTTCATCCAGAGGGTGGTTGGGCACTGGAACAGTTCCCCAGGGTAATGGTCACAGCACCAACCTGACAGAGCTCCAGAAATGTTTGGACAATGCCCTCAGGCACATGGTGTGACTATTGGGGCGTCCTGTGCCAGGGCCAGGAGTTGGACTCGATGATCCTTCTGAGTCCCTTCCAACCCAGCATATTCTGTGATTCTGTGAATATCAACCTGTTAAAACCTCCTAATGAGCAGGAAGAATAGTGACACGGGAAGGTTGCTGCATCATGACCTTTTATACAGGGCAGCTGGGCCTATGTAGTGCACAAGAATTCAGGTGGAAGAGCACAGCCTTGTCATTTGGGTTTGTGTCACGTGCCAGGTGGCATGGATGTGTCTTGGAGAGGACTGGTGCAGTGAAGCATCCGTCATGAGTGACTGAAGAGCAGCCCTACTGCTGCTGCTCCTATGGTACAACATATTTTTGACTGGGAATATTTGGGAGCAATTTGACATGTTGAAATAATTGTGACAAAGGTGTCTTTATTTTCAAGGCCACTTCATGCAGGTCCACTGGAAGACATGCTTGCATTCTTGGATGTAGTCCGAGACTTGTAAATAACATCAAATATTTTGCTGTAACCTCATTTTTCTCTGTTCAAGATCCTGTCATGATCTTGTTTTTCCATCTTGGCTGACACTGCTGACACAGTGGTGTCAGCACAGAGAAGGCTCGCTAGCCTGAGCAATGCTAAACATCTGTGAACAGCACAATGCTCAGATGTCACTGGCTGGCCTGCCCTGGTAGAGATGTGTCAGAGGAAAAAGGCTCAGCATGTGCTGAGTCTAAAGGATAACCCTTGAAAATGACACATCTACAGAAAATTGCACACACACAAGCTCTGCCTTTGGGTAGAATCAGATTATTTTGCATACAAATATGAGCAGATGGAGACAGCACAGAGAACTCTGCCTATTGCTCTCCCATGTGCACTCATTGAATCTCTGAACCTGCAGTCTACAGTTACCATACTGGAAATATTGCCACTAGCTTTCAATAAGGGAAGAAATATAGCTTTGTTTTGTATTTGGAGTCTTTGTACTACAAATCAGTGCCTATAATCCAGGAAAAAATAAGATTATTTTTCAGTAAAACATCAAACAATGCCTTTACATATAGTTATATACATCACTTGTTTTTCCACACCCTAAGATGCAGTGGAGAGTTCCAAATTTTAAATAATTTTATGATAATAAACCCTCTGGTGCACTGTTCAATAATTCTGCATGTTAATATAAATACTTTTTAATCTACTTTACTGCAGTGACTGCTATTCAGTGTTTTAAGTCTGACCTGATCCTGCAGCTCCCTCTACTGAAAATTAGTTCTCTTGAAAATAACTCCACATTCGAAAATACAGCAGTCATTTTTAAGGTAGTCTGGCAACTCCATTTCCTATAGCTCCCTACAGATGAGATTTGCAGTAACATAGTTCAAATTACGTGTCACTTCACACCAGTGATTTCTACTTTTAACTTTCTTTACAGGATTCAGTGTGATCAAACAATGATAGATGCTACGTAGTTGCTTTTTGTCTCAAAGAACTGAACAATTTGAACAATTAAGTCTTCCTTAAAAAGGGACAGAAACATAGGTCAAGCAGGGAAAAAGTACAATCATAAATTTTAGCATCTGGGACCCTTGTTCATGTACCAACTATCTCAACTCAGCTGAATTTGCCTGTGTTGCAAGTGTCTGGAGCACACTATTAAAGATGGCTTAAATATTTGTTTCCACCTGGTCTCAGGTAGTTCTAAGCACGCTCTGCCCTAAGCAAGTGTGGACAAATGTCATAAATAAAGAAAATCAGCTGCCATATGTATTAGGCAGAGAGCCTGCAAGGACAGACAGGATGATCTGTCATTTTCAGTCAGTGCCACATGGTGTATGGGAGGTGGGGGCAATCTTGACTAGATCTGGTGTGGTTTTTCTTTCCCTGCCAGTTCCTGGCTCTCAGACCCAGCCCTGTTTGCTCCTTTTACGGCCATACAGCATTTCTGAGCACTCCTGCTCTCCCCCAGCTTTTCCTCTTCCTCATTGCTATCCTGACTTTTCACAAATCCCGTTACTTTGTTTTACTGGTCCTTTCTGGAGTTCACGTATGGTACCTGTAGTACTGGCCTGATAATACTGCTCTCTGTTCCTCTGGTCTCCTTTTCTCCACATTTACACTCCCCCAGTCTGGCTGCCTGCCGCTCCAGCACACAGGCTATCAAGCTCTTCTCCATGTTGTTTCTCTTCTAGAACTTTTCTGTTTGATTTTGTGATGCAGACATATATCTGAAACAAGGGACTCGCTTACTTGTACATCTCTGAGAAGAGATGTTTGACATGTGGACATGTCTTTGGGCACCCAAGGGTTTTTTAGCTTGTGGTATATCCAAGCCATACAGATCAGCTTTGGGTTTCTGGCTTTGTGAATGTTTTTTCTGTCTGAATGTTTGAAAATTCTCCAGAACTCCTTTTATCAAGGGGAAATATTGATGTATAATAAATTAATGACAAGACCAATAGGAAATTATTACTTGTTATGTATACTTCAATTGCAAGTAAGTGCATGGTCCCCAAGGGAGCATTTAAAAACCGAGTATCACTGATATGAGGCTACGTGACGTCACCATTGGGGTAAGGCACTGTCATGTTCATACTTCTTTTCTGTCTAAAAGACTAGGTAAAAGAAGCACATTTCTGTGAAGTGTGAGCTTTTCTTATTTATTTCTACATTAAAAGGTATCTCCAAGGAAACAGAACTACTCTGAGGCACTGCTAAGGTGTTTGTTCCTTCTCTTAACCTTCCAACAGCCATCTTTATCTAAAGCCTTTAAAAAATAAGGATTTCTTTAGCACGCACAAGTATGAACAATATGAATGTCAATATTTATGCTCTACATATTTTCTTCTCTATAGCAGAGCAATGATATATGTGTAAAAGCAATTTTGCAGAAAATAGGGTGGAGTGATTTCAGGCCAAATGTTCCTTGCATTTCTTACTATGAGCTGGCTTGTTTACAATGGGATCCATAATCCACACAACACTCGACTGAAGTGCATCCTAATGCTTGTAACTGGCTCTCATCAGAAGCCATAAGCCAGAAAATGGCTGTTCCTATGGCCAAAAGGGCTGTGCAGCCTGTGTTTCTGTGGGCATCTTTTAATTCAGGAGTATTAAGATCCCCTGGGGCCTGTAGTGGAAAATGATACTAGAGAACACAAATCTACTGAAAAGGTAGCAGGAGAAGTACCGATCCCTGTGGGGTAGCAGTGGAGGAATAATACAGAGCAGACAAAACGACAAGCTGAAGCCAGACCTCTGCAAGTTGATGTATCCCAGGTCAGGTTACTGGCTGAGCCCAAATCTCAGCCAGTGGCGTGTTGATTACAAAATCCAAACTGACTGCGCTTTGGAGCCTTTGGCATGTGACCATTCCTCTTCAACAGCCTTACATAAATGTTTTGAAATTCAGCTGCCCCTCAACAGACCCTTTGGCAGTCAGTACCTTGCTGAATGCCAGAGGGTTTCCTCCTCTTCTGAAGGGCAAAGGGACAAGACATGAATGGCTGGTCAGCTATGTCCTCAGTGATGGAAATAATCTCCTTTGACCTTTAATAGAGCCACATCTGTTTACCGTAGATGAAAATCTGCTGCTCTGCCTAGCTGATATATATGTTAAATCCAAGCACTTATCACAAAATATTGCACTGAAAATCTGAACAGATTTTGCACCCAAGGTGTGACCACTGAAATTGTGCTCTGTCAGCTCTAGTAATGAAGTAACTTTTTATTCTAATTCAGTGTACTCTGAACCAGAAGAACTAGACTAATAGGAGTGTTAGGTTTATTTCCAGCTGAGTTTTAAGTAAGGCAAATTTGCATTTTCTGTTGAATACACAAAGCCATCTAAACAAAGGAGAGAAGAAGACAGTCTATTGACATTATGTAAAGGCAGCATATCAGTTTAAAGGGTTCTGTTTGCCTAGAAGAGCTAGAAGAGTGTGAAGGAGACTATTTAATTACCTGTCTAGGGTTGACAAAGATAAACATCCTGTTATTATTCTATGTATTTGCTTGTAACTCAATTAAGGATGTGTACTTAATTGTATCACCAATATAAAGAAATAAGTGTTAAGGTGTTTGAAAGCTAGAGGAAATGAGATGTCCCTCAAGAAACATGAAAGGTCAGAGAGTAGAGAAAGCAAGGAAGCATAAAATTATGGCATTGGTATTCAACTAAGATCAGAAGTGAAGGGCTGTGTTATCTGAATTCCCAATTGTAAGGTTGAATTGAGGAGTTAACAGAAAAAGAAGAGCAACATGGCACAGCAGGATGAACTAAATCAAACATGTCTAGCTATTCTGACAGTGGTAAAGGAGAGCTTATGTTCTCGAGTTATTTCAGTAACATTGAATCATATCTACAATATTTGCTGTCTTCTGTGTACAACACTCTTGAATTATAACATTTAAGGCATGGCACTAAGTGATCTGCTAGTTTCATTTTTCTGTTTCCCCATATTAATTTTCCCATTAAAAATACAGAAACAACCAAGGAGATGAGTTCAGGGTTTTTTTTTCGAATTTAAGATGAATGCACAGGGCTGTCTGATCATTTTCCTACCTGTCCCTTCTAATGTGCTTACTCTTTAGCATGGACTATGATTGCATATATCATGTAAGCCAAACTGGTTTAGCCCCACCTTCACCTGATGCACATTAGCCTTATCATTTTGCACAGCAAACACAGAGGAACAGGATGTATTTCCCCACAGAGGCACAGTCTTTGGAAACCTGCCCCTCAGAAACTGGCTGTTCCTGCCAGGATCAGCACCATGGAGTGGTCCCAGCCCACCATCACCAAGGTGGTGAGAGGAGGGGTGATAAAATACCACAGCATAGCACAGCCACGTGTTGGCCCTGTTGTGTGGCCCCCTAGCAGGACAGGCAGTGCCAGACCATGACCCATAATTGCATCCCAAGTTGTTGTTTTAGGAGCAGGCTCAGAAGAGTAAGTCATTAGCTAACTTCTTACTGTTTCTGACTCTTTCTGTGGAATCAAGTTCTCTCATTGGTGCGAGCCTGAGGAGGGCAGAAAGCAGGCAGGGGACATCACTTGGCTGTGTTGGGTGGAAGATGGCTCTTCTGGGGTGCTCTGACAGCAGAGAACTGAGGGAAACAATTTTGCCTTCTTCTACCCTGTCAGTACAATGTCTCCATCTAATCATCCTTTTGACACACCTGACAATATAAACATGTTCTTTGCAATCCCAGGAGGCTTTCCCAGCTGCAATTTATCATTGAAATTGTTTGATTAAATTAATTTTGCTCTTTATAATATTTTTTCTTAAATTACCTCAGCATTTTCAGAGGAAAATGTGGGTTTTTTTAATCAATCTGACAGCTGATTGTTTTGAGGTTTTTTTACAGCATCTGACACAGCTGACACCACTGTTTTTATCATAAATATCTGCCACATTAGTTTAAAACTGTGATTAAAGCTGCTCCACATGCTGCTGGCAAGGCAGCTGGACCTGCACGAATTACAATAATAACCACAGAAGCTCCTTCCTGGGAAGTGTGCTGTTTCTGTAGTCGTGTCAGACAAGTGCTGCCTTTTAAGAATGATTGCTCTGCTCTAAATGACATTTTTGGCTTTCTCTTAGAAAAGTAAGTTATTTATTTTCCTGTGATTTTAACTAAAGAACACTATCATCCCTAGAGAACAATTTTGTTTTTCAGCACTAGAGCAATTACTTTCAGCTGTATCAAGTGCCTGAAGTATAAAAGTCTGTGGTTTCATGGGTTTGAAAAATGCCTGCTCTTAAGGAGTCCTAAACTACATTCTCCATGGCCCTTACCAGACCCACAATTTCAGAAGATAGCTGCTTTTCACATGGCCAATACTTCCTTCCCATTTGCCATTTGTGAGAAAGTACATACATAACTGGGGGATGGTTGTAGTCAGAGTTGAAACAGGAGATGGATGTACACGCTTATGATGCCATCATTAAGACAGCAGAACTCTGACTGGAAAAACTGTTCTCATACAAGACAATAACCACAGAGTCATAGAACTGCCCAGGTTTGCAGGGACCTCGAAGGACCATCTGGTCCAACCTTCTGTGGGAGAAGGAGCCTAGATGACTACCTGGCATCCTAACCAATTGCATCTTGAAAACCTCTGGCAAGAGGGACTTTACCACATCTTTGGGGAGGTTGTTCCACTGAATGATTGTTCCCACTGCAAAAAATTTCTTTCTTGTGTTGAGGTAAAACCTCTCCTGGTGCAACTTGTATCTGTTACCCCTTGTCTACTCAATGAGCTGCCTTGTGAAGAGAAGGGGACCTCTATCCTCTTTGTAGCCACCTTTTAAGTACTGGAATACTTGATGAGGTCCACACTGAGCCTTCTCTCCCCTGTGGATTAAAAACATAACTCCTTCAGTCATTCCTCAAAGGGCAGGTTCTCCAGTTCCTTGGTCATCTTCAAAGCCCTCCTTGGGACCCTCTTTCTGTGTCTTTCTGGAATTATCGGGACAGATGTGAGCATGATACTCCAGGCGTGGCCTGACAAGTGCTGGGGGCATTCACAGACGTGACTCTAGCTAGAGAGCTTCTGCCTTGTACAGGGGCAAGATACCACTGGCTGCCAGCAGCTTGATGCTCTGAGAGACACCACCTTCCAGGTCCCCCCTCTGCCAAGTTTCTACCAGCCAGCTTCCCTTGCACTAGGATATGCTCCACCTACTACAATGCTGGCAGGACTCTGGCATGTCTTGGAGTGTCCCTGCATCTTCTGAGAAGAGAATGATGGCACCAGTTCCCCTCTCAGCTGCTGGCACAGAGCACGAGCTGTAGTGCTGCCCTGCCCAGAGCAAGGAGGTAAGCAACTTTGGTGACCAAGTTGTGTGTGGCCTTGGCCACACACATGTATTTTTGAATGAGGCTAGTCCCTGATGCCGGAGCAAGGAGAACAGGACCACACAGCTGAAGGCTAGATGCCATGGCATCTTATCAATGGCAGAGTGTACACCTGTGCTGATAGTTGATTACTGACATGAATCAGAATCATATTGATGAACAATCCACTGAGGGAAATTCTTAAAAGAGCACCTCATAAGAGCAAAACATAAATAAATACAGATCAATCTATAATTCAGGATTACCAGAGGCATTTTGACACTCAATTCTTGCCACACTGAATAATTAATATATTCTTTGTGCTAGAAGTAAATAACGTACACACAACATAGCATCCACAAAATGGTATTAAATGCATAAGACCATGCTATTGCCATCTACTCATGCAGACATCTGGGGGAAAAAAAAGCAACAACTCCCTAAACCAGAACGGTAAACAATGACAAAACAAAAAATAATGATACTTGTAGTAATCTGGGCCATTCTTCAGTTCTTACAGGTTTAAGACAAAACACACAGTCACCAGCTAGAGTCAACATTTATGGCTTGCATTCTGCCGAAAATCCATTTTTTGCCATGACCTTCCATCCTTTAGTGGTATCACACTCCATAATGAGCCTCCCAGTGTCACAGAGCCCCCTCAGACCCAGATGAAAGCAACAGCACTGGGGTTCACAGCTCTTTCCAGAGCAGGTTCTTTGTACTCAGATAAAATTTCGGTCATCATTATCTCAGTTTGTTCAGGTCACCTGGATTAGAAAGTATTGGCGATGAAAGTAACAGCAAGTATTTTTGGCAAATAAAATAAATTAAGTTGGTGTATATAAGCTGGTTGACTGTTCTGCCAGGGATCCATTGCACTGGGGAAAGCCCCATGGCTGTGGAGCAGGACGATGGTTTATGGTCTGGTGGGGCTGGCCATGAAGGGGTGGCGACCTGTGCTGGGGAGCAAGAGAGGTTGTACCTGGAGACACACACAGCAGGAGACAGAAGACAGGTTCTGAATGCAAGCTGCCACACTTGGCCTGGAGCATTTATCACTAGTTCCTGCTCAGAGAACCTAAAGGAGCAGACTTGGGCATTGCAGGAGTCTGTTTGGTTGTTAAATACTCTGACTTTCATCTACAATCCAGTTTTCAGGTCTCATGGACAAGGTCTGCATCAAAAGTCTCAGGTCAAGCGGCACATGTGCGTTATGCAGTGCCTTTGCAATGGCCTTTAGACAGGCTGTCAGCAGAATTGCTGTCACCACCTCTCCTGAGATGTCTGTGAAACCTACTGGAACTATTGTGGCCGCTGGCTCTTTTCCGTGCATGCCCAGGCTGATGACTAGTACTGGTTAGTGAGTGGTCTCCGAGGGAATTTGTGAACGTGCCCTGCAAGTACATCAAGACACTAATTTGTTAGCATAGCCTCTAGTATGAGGCTGAAATTAGACCTTGAGTTCCTTCCCATCCCATTAACCTGAGGCTGAGGGATGAAAAGGATGGGTGAGCCAGCCCATGGTGCTGTTTCCAGCTTTGGCACTGCGATGGCCAGCTGCTCTGACCAGTGGTAGCGCACACACACCCCCCAGATTCCTGCTGATGACTCCTGTGGCAGTCAGTCACAGCCCACTGTCACTGACTCAGTCTGAGTGACAACTGTGACTGCTTCTCCTCCATCAGCCCCTTCCACATAAACCCTCTCTGTCCTTGGCTCCTCACCTCCTCCAAACTCGCTGACATGGCTCTCACGGCTTCCCGGGGATGCATGCAGGCAAGACAAGCCAACCATCTGCCACAACTTCTGTCTTGGAGGGATCCCCTGTCTGTGTGGGTGGCTTGTTTGTGTGTCTTGGAAGGTGAATGCATAGGAACTTCTGCCAAACGGGGAAAAAGGTGCAGTGTGGTCTGTAATGGCAGAACATTTCATGATATTGCGTAGTGGGGGAAGGCTTGTGAGTCATACATGTGGGTTGGGGTATGAAGTATGAAGTTGTGGTGTGACTCTGATGCATCTGGGGATGCTGCCAAGGAGGATTTCTGCCTCTCTGGGCTCTTCTGTGGTGAGTACCTGTGAGGAGTGGGAAGCTGAGTAAGGGAAACTCTTTATTTCCTTCATAACCACCAAATATCCTCCATATTTTTCTCCTTCTCTTGTCCCTAACTTATTCCAGAAAAGTTAAAGTTCGCAGTGTGCACATGTTCCCATCAACAAATATGGGAAGCCTGAAAACATGAATAAAGGACAGGATCCCAGTAACCCAGGCTGGGGTGTGCACTGGGGACTGCTCTCCTCTCCAGAGACTTGTGCTGGGGAAGGCAGCTTGTCAGGCAGCCCCATCCTTTAATCAGGCTTTACAAGAGATGGATAACTGACACGGCTCTCAGGTGTGTGGCCAGCCCCTGTCCCATCCAAGCTGGGCACCTTCACTGCCTGCTGGGCACTTGAGGCATGAGGGAGCAGGACCATGCATCCCTCTGGGAAAGGCAGGGGATGAGAGTGCTGGGTGATGGATGGCACATCTTGCAGTCACCTCTCGGGCATGAGGGTGTGAGCTAGCAAATGAGCCTAAATGGGGCTGAGTGGCTCGAAATGAGTGTCTGGACATCTGGGGTGTTATTAGCAATCCAGGGGAATTAGATCTGCTGTCTGGGGCAATTGCATCATTACTCAGTGTAAGTTCATACCCAGAGGGGGAAGTTCACTCTTTGAGAGCCCTAACTAGGGCAGATGAAACTCAGTTGCTGGGCCTATAGATGATTAATAATGATCTCAATACATTTAGGCCATTTTTCTGTTTGTCTTTTATTCCAGGAGAGACAACCTTTATTATTTTATTAATTTGCTTGTATTACTTAAGAAGTAATTCATGTACAGAGTAGATTGCTTGTGATATTTCTTCACTGCCAGTATGACTTGACAAAATGGTTATGAAAGCTTGCCCATAGCTCAGAGAACAAGAGTCTGAACGATGGTGCTGCTAGCCCCAGCCATACCGTAGGAAGGTGTCAGCATCCACCTGGCACATACCTAGGTTGGGGACAAAGTCTGCCCTTTGGAGGAACACAGCAGAGTTATATTCTCTAAAAAATATTACAATTATTATGAGCTTTCATTGATTCTGTGAGTTTGTGTGAATTGGGCAAATAATTCTATTTCCTGTACATTCTACTGTGTCTTGAGGGGACTGCGCCATTTGAAGGTAAAAGGGTCAGGACTTCACTCTTTGTTTTTGCGTATATTAAACTATTTCAGCTCATCAATTTCCATGACTTTGTTTCTGTTCTTAAAAAAACATTTCATGTGGATGTTTTGACCTCAAAAACCAGCAGTCAATATTACTCCCTGAAGTGTCTTGAGAGGGGTGGAGGGCTGCTGTTTTCTGTGATTTTTATGGGAGTTTATTATTTGACTGCAGTTCACGTCAGGCTAATACATATTTTCTCCACAGCCATCACTTTCATCTGTTCCCCTTCCTTAAAACCTGTGCTCAGAGGTTTCTCTTTATGATTTCTGTCTCCCACTGACTGTATAGGATAGCTCCCAAAATAAAGTCAAACTCCTCACTGGACATAAACGGCACTGGTCATACACTGGTCATACTGGTCACATGTCCAGCTGTGGGCTGTTTTGTGCAAGAACCATAATTTAAATTAGCCAAGAAAACATGAAAATGCATCATCATTCTTTTTTTTTTTAATTTCCAAATACTTTCAGGTGACAGGAACAAAGCACTTATATAATGACACACTATTATAATAACAAAGCAACAAATATTTATAATTAATTAAAAGTACCAAAGGAAGGATTAGAATCTAAAACAAGAGCTGAGATGCTGTTTGCAGCAGCTGGATGTGGTGCACTGCTCCTCTCCCAGCATGAGACCCTCAGAGTGTACTGGGGTGTGGATTGCAAGTGCCCCTCTGTGCCGCACTCCAGGGGGGGGAAATTAAATATGTTTTCAGACACAATTAAAAATAACAAATGTTTATCCTTCTTAATTAGACTGTAGAACACTTATTGCCAGCCTCCCCCAAAGCTTACTGTTGAAAGCAAATTATTTTGAGAGCATTTTTAATGTAACAATTTTACAACTTGCTGAAATCTTTACCTCTGCTTTAGTAAGGTTGGTGGCTTGAGACTGACAAATAGACCTCAGCCATGGAAGAAGGCTTGCATAGAGGTTAAACTAGACAACTAGCAAAAACATTTCAAAGAGAGAAATGGCCTTGAGCTGGCTTCCTTCTCGGCAACTGGGAACATCCCCCATTGTGACAGTGAGCATATTATAGAGACTGGAAATAGGAAATCACATTCGTACTTTGATTGAACTGTGGCAGTTGCTATATTTTGGTAAATGCAATTAATATTTGTGTTATGTTTTCAGTATATTTTATACCACTCTGCTAAATCAGAAATCCTATATAATGTCTTCAAATGGGTAACTTTGACATTAAGCCTTACACCCTTCACCCATGACATATCCAAAAGAAGCTGCTCAGGGAGTATTGAACTCCAGTATGTCTGTTTAATAATAAGGCCATTCTGGTATTATGTTGTTCATAAATTTACATGGTTTTGAGTTTTGTCAGATAGTTTCTCATCATAGAAACTTATTTAAGTAAATGCTAGCAGCAATGACAACTGGCAAGTCTAATTACACTTGACAGAGTACAAGACAATCTTTTTTCTTCCTACCAGATGCTTCCACTGCTGTGTGCTCCCTCATCTACTAATTCCTGCCCCCGGTAGAACTTATTAAGACACGCACCTGTCATTTGGTATATCATAAATATGTGCCAAGACATGTAAAGTATAGCAGTGTGCAGCAGAAGTGCCAGTGTAAACAGCCTCCCTCTGTCACAGCAGACTAACTCCAGAAGTGAGGAATGACGTGGGATAGATGCTTGTCACCAAAGCAAGGGAATGGATCTGCAGCGGAGGCAGTCAGGGGTTTGCATCCAAAATGTATCAGAGTACCTGCCTGCCCACACACTGTAGGGCTGATGTGCTCGTGTGATCCCCACACAGTCGTGTCTGTGCCTTCACCGCTCGAGTGTTCTCCCAGACTCATGCTTGATTAAGTAGCGGAGGCAGACAGGATGGTCTGATGACTGCTGTGGTGTGATACCACGAGGTAAACTGGCTTGATGTTTCTGTTCCAGATAAATCACAGCATAGCAATCTGCCAGCATGCACAGATATATTCTCACATTTTTCTTCATCCTTGTATGATTTTTTGTTTAATGTCACATTAGTTTGCCTTCAATGTATAGAATAAACTGACCTAATTTTTGCTGCCAGGCACAAGGAAGGCAGAGCAACAAAGGTGCTCTGTGGGGGAAGGAAACATATCATATTTCAAAGATCCTGAAACAACATTCCTGATGTGGAGCAAGATGATAAGAACAAGAAATGGCTGTACACTGATAAGGAGGTTGGTAGTGAAACCCTGCCAAGTTGAAATGTCACGTCACTGGGAAAATGCCCAAGCAATGCCTCACCAGCCGATTGTGACATGTTTTCCACTTGTCCCAGCTGCTATCTACTGCAAATGCCTACTAATCAATTCTGGGAAGCATTGAGACATGCAGATCTATAGATCAAAGTTGCCCAGATTTGTTTGAGTTTGTGTGAATACAAATCCACCATGATCTATCTGGGTAAGAGACACATGCTGGTGCTGAAGGAGAGGCAGAATTCCCTTACCTTTATTCCTTCTTCCTAATAAACCTACCCCAAACCATATTCAAAATGCAAAAATTTAAATTGGAGTTTAGAGCATTATGGGCTGCTGTTTGTTCTGCTTTCTACAGAATGAGAATTTGGAAAGTCTAGTTGAGCTATTTTGTGCCTTCTGGGGGCGGAGCATCCTCTTATTTACATGCTGCAGGCAAAAATCAGGAGGTTCCTGATTGTTGTGAAAATTAACCCAGACCATGAGCTTGTTACAGAGAAACAACTGACCAATGAGAAAACAAAATTAAAACAACCTACTTATAAAGTTTAGGAGAAATCTTGTAGTCTAGAAGGTATATTTTTCGTATCTTCCCATCTCGAGAGCCAAGAGCTTTTACGATTACTAGTACAGATATTTTGAGTCAAGAATTAGCTGTAACATTTCAAAAATAGGTTTTATATGCTAGAAAATAATTCATACTTTAAGGGTCAGATATTTTGAAGTCTTCTAGAATTGGGAGACTGGGAATTTTTCCTTTCAATTGGCATAAAGATTTCTATTTCTAGCCACATCCAATATAACATATATGGGACATTAAAGCTCTGACATTTCTAGGCAAAGAAAATTTGTCACTGTTGTACCACTGATTCCTACCTTTCTAATAGCTCACACAGATGTCATTTTAGGAGAAACTCTGTGTCTGAAATGAAAAAGGCGAAATATTACCTATATGTAGTTGTTCCTATTTGGGGACTGTTGAAGTAAAAGCTAGGTGATCAGGTTTGAGAAGCAAACAAAGTGGTTGAAGGTGTATGACAAATTCAAATATAAGGCATCCCTGTAAGTCAACTCCCCATCTCAAAATGTGCCACTGTATATCGTCTGTGAGATCTGTGTGTGAGTTCTGTTGATTGAGCATCGAGGGACTGGGAGAGGCAGCAAATACAAAACTCAGCAGAGGCCAGTTAGTCTGGTGCAGTTGAGTGGTAGGTCCAGCTTCCCTGTGACCATGTCCCTCCCCCAGGAAAGGAGCCCGCGTCCCCAGGCCTCACTCCATGATACTGAACTCGTGGGGTTCAGAACCGCATTGGGCCAGTGCTTTGCCTGTCCCATCAGCATACCAGTCTCTGGGAGCTCAGCAAAAAACCAGGCTGGACTTCCACAAGACCCACTTTCTTCTTTCAGCACCTTTGCTAATTTTTACTAATAGCCTCATCAGTCAGGAAGGGTTTGAGTAACCTTTAACAGCTGTGCCAGAAGGGTCCCCCTGGGTCAGGACTATGTGAGGCTGGATGACACAATCTCTGCCCCAAATCACACCCAAGAGAGCTCAGTTGCTGTATTGATTATTTGTTTACCCTACTACTACATGCTTCCACTGGGGAAGGGGAGGAAAAAAATACGTATGGGCTTTCTTACCACCACCAGATTCCCAGTGATAGTCAGGGTGAAATGGGAGAAATTATTTTTTTGTGCTAGCTTTTGAGTGGTAAATGCATACAGAGTGCACCTAAGTTTTTAGCTTTGGATAATTAGATTACTCAATTGCTACATATCAGGAAAGTAAACATGCAGAAAGTGAGTATATAATATTTAAAAAGTCATTTCCCCAGATTTTTGCACATATAAATACAGCCCAGCCCCAACAGCCTTTACTTTATCTACATGAACATACTGCTTTTGATGATAATGCACTCCCTAGTTTGTTCTTCCACTGGTTTACATTTCCTATAGCTAATTTTTCAAACACGTAACAGCACTGTAGTGCTTAGGCAATTATTTCCAATGTCTGGGCATATTTATCAAGTGGAATCAAGTATTGATCATCTGTAGAGAAAGTCTCAGCCTTTCTTCATATTTTCCAGCTGGCCAGCTGGAGGGGAAGTTCATTTTTATCAGTGAATTGAAAGCTGGGCTTGTGTTCCTGTTTTTAGACAAAATTCATCAGGCTCTGTGGTTGCAGGTTTGTAACAAAACTCAGTCATACTGCCTGCTTTTCAGAACTGCTGCCATTGATTTATTTGGCTGTTCTGTTTCAAATTTGGCGCATCATGTTTTTATCATGCTTAGATCAAAAGACTTAGTGCGAAAGGAGATAACCGCTTTGTATGACAAAGATTATTTTAAGATTCTAAGACTAAGTACTTAATACATTTTCTGTTCATTTCTTTTTTAGCTGCATGTCAGCTAATTCAGTCAGAACAAATTTCTGTCACTTCAACATCTCTTGCCAGGAAAATCCTGCTACTTTCAGGGATGAAGATTTCCTTCCCGGCATGATTCACAGGTCCAGCATCACACCAGTACTAATGACCAGCACTGCCTATGCTCTTCAGCCTTTGCTGCTGAGGTCCTTATTGCCAAAGGCTTTTAAAGAATTGTGAATTCTAAAGAATTGTGACTTGTGTCACTCTAATACAGCAAATGTGTGTTAGGACCTCTGCTTTATAGATGAAAGACACAAAACTGGAGGGAAATACAAAATTTACCCACTACCTTACTGGATAACCTGTGGGGAAGCCATAAGTCTGTCTCCTGGTCTCCTTACTCTGTGTCTTAACCATAGATCATTACCATGTATTTCAAGGATATATTTGTACTATTACTACTGCTGCTAATACCACTGTTACAGCAGATGCCCTGTTTAACTGATGGAGGAAAGCATTCTATCTCCAATTTTTCTCTTTCTGTCTTCTATGTTGCAATGCAAAGGACTTTTTGGGGGAAAAAACTGTCTAAGAAGAGGTGTAACAAACTCGTTGGGCCTTTCACAAGGACAAACTTGCATTTCTGTAATGTGCATTCTGTGTGGTAATTCATCACATATTTTCACTGAGAAACCTCCTGTGCAGCAGACTGTTTGCAGGAATGGAGCATAAAATGATTAACACAGAGAATTCATGGAAAACTGACATTTTTATACTGATTTCCTCACATTTATTGTTTGTTTTGTGCATATGTAATGCCATGTTAAGAGCTGGGGCAGTTCATAAGAAGCCTCAACAGGGCAGCTCACAGCTGGGAAGTGTCTCAGCCAGAGTGGGTGGTGAACCAGGTCCTCAGCACCTCTTAGGCACTGCCCCTCGTGGCAGTAAAACGGCTGTGCTGCCACTGCTCAGCCTTGGCCAAGGTGCACAGAGTCCCCTTGCAGACAACTTACCATATCCACTCAATTACCTAATATTTAAGCAACAGAGTCATGCTTGTGGACCAGTAAATATCCGGCTACGCCTGGAGGGGCAGGGTGTTGCACAGGAGCAGGGGTGAGTGCTGCTCCTGAAGCACAGCAGCCACAAGGGGAGCAGCCAGACAGGTCACAGCCAGAGGGACTGCCTAAACCAAAAGCTGGAAATACACTGTGAGCCACTTCTCTATTCTCCATCCATTGCCTTATCATGCGATGTGTCCGGTTTGCTTTTAAATCATTTCAGAGATGTGACTTCTAACACTTTTTCTAGGGAAGCTATTTCACAGTCGATTACACGTCCTTGTTAAAATTTTGGCTGGATAGTCAACTCAAATCTGTTTGCTCACTTTCTTACCTTTATTTGCAATTATACCCCTGAGAAGTGCTCTAAACAATCTCCTAATGCCTCCTTGTTTGTATCTTTCGAGCACACATAAACACTTATAACAGTTTTGGACACCATGAAAGACATCTTAAAATCTTTAGCTCGTAGGTGCTTTCTCCACAGATCATCCCCTCTAGCCCTTATGTTAGGCATTTTATCCTTCCTAAAGTTCTTTATAATTAGTCATCATCTTCCCAGGAAGGCTGGTGCCCAGGCCTGCATGCAAGCTGTAATTTGTACAACAAAGATTTCATATTCATAATGCTTCTAGGCTGCACATAGTTCTAAATTATGCTCAGTGTCCTACTTTCACCAGTAATTGTATCTCTTTTTTCCTAACCTTATACAGAAAGAGAAGTGAGCAGCTTTTCAGTTTAATTAGTTTGGTTTCTGACAGCCTAAATGCGCAATGCTGTAAAGAGCTGCAAGGTTAAAAGATTTTCCTGGGGTGTATAGAACTGAAAAGAAAAATACACACATTTTGCTTATAAAATAGAAGCAATGCTGTAAGGGATAATAAAATATTTTCCTCCCTTTGCCTTCTCAAAACACACAGCTGCTTTAGGAACATGCATTTGTCATCCTCATTCCTAAAATAAACTACACATGAACATATTCCTAGTACCATCCAGATATTTTTCATGACTACGTGACAGTCAGATGTCACAGACAAGATGCTCTCTGTTGGGATTCAGAACATTTGGTGTCACTGCATGGTAGGAATTCTCTCTGCATAACAAAATGAGTAAGGTCTCTATAGAAGCTACTTGTAATGTTTTGGTAGAAAAATTCCTTCTGGGAATCAATAAATGACACTTTACACTGGGAAAAAAAAAAAAAAAGTGCATGTTTTATACCAAAACCTGATTTCAGTTTCTTAATAGGCCTATGTGAGAAACTGTATGAAAATCTTGGTCATTGTGGTAAAAATGAGCACACCAATACCGTATGGACTTCAGTATGGTTTAGAGCAGTCAGGATGAAAATAACCTGGGATGATTCTGTGTAATTATTAATTAGAAAAATAATCATGAATATGTAGAATCTTACTATTAATATAATTATTAATAATAATAATAGTAGTAATAATAATAATAATAATATAAATAATAATAATAATAATAATTTGAGCTAAATTATGCAAAACCTCAAGTTAGGACCTGAGTTCCAAAAAATACAAGACCATTTTCATATACCTGTCACAGGATCACCTGGACTCTCCAATTTTTCTCAAAGAAGAAGGTGAGCTGTTTTTTCCCTTCAGGTGAGCAGCCTTTTTGAAGTGCTCTAAGCACAGCTGGTATCATATCCACTTTCTACCCTCGTTCAGTACAGTGAGATAAAAAATATGAACAATCATGTGAGGAAAAAAATATATGAAAACCAAAGATAATATCTATTTATGAATAGCATGGTAGAATACAACTTTTGAAAGACATCGCTTTATTACCTTTTCCTACTGTACTTTCACTTGAGGATATTTCCACCTCTGACCTTTTCAGTAAACTTTTACTCTCCTCAGTATTTATTTCCTGGCATCTGGTTTTCATCTAGCTGCTGATTGACACTACAAAATCTAAATCACTGGCTGCAAACTCCAGCTCACTTAGAGCTACTGATCTGTGTTAATAGTCTTCCCTCTTTCACCCAAGCCCTTCTCCATTGGAATGCCCAGGGTCAGGGCACCCAGGAGGGCTGAAGTTTGCTTCAGCAGTCCCTTAGATCAGCTATGTGCTGCACAATGGGAGCTGGATGCAGGTCATGTTGTGGTCTGAGCTGAGACAGTGAATGGGGACTGCAGTTCCAGGAGATGGTCTGATTAAAGCACATAAGCCTTTCATCTATGTTTGAATCCTTGTTTTTAGATTACAGTGCACTAGGCTGTTCTGGAAAGCATTTGGACAACAGAGACCCAAGCACCTCTAAGGCAGGATATAAAGATGAGTTTAAAGAGGAAAAGAAGAATTCAATTTTTTTTATTCTCTCAAACGGATAAAAATAGCCTTTAATTTTTATTTTATTTTACTTTAATTTTTTTTGAGAGGAGAGGGGAAAAAAAACTGACATGGGACCATAACTCATAAGACAAAGAAGGGATACACAGAGGCCATGTCTTCATGATTTGTTACTAAACAAACCCAGCAACAACTCACCCCTTTGCATGACTTTCCCACATGGGTCATACCTGCTTACAAGCTGCCAGAACCTGAACATGAGAAAACAAACACCTGAATGGGCCTCTTCTGAATGGGGTTTACTGGAAGCCTTTTTCTGGGTGTTTGAGTACTTTTGAGTGCCAAAAGAAACTTATTAATGAGAATCATCCTCAATATGTAGCAACCATAGACAGAAAATTTTAGGCAACTTCTGATGTAGTGCTGGCAGCAACAGCAGTGCAATGCCACCATTTTTCCTAAGTGATGCAGTGTAAGGCTGGATTCTGGTGGTCCTTGGCAAGGTCTGGTGTTCCTCAATACTTGGGCTGGCTAATTTGAATGGGATAAAAAGTCAACCATTTCTACAGATCAAAGATACTAAAGTGTTTTCTTCTTTATGTCATATTTGAGTGAATCTACTTTGGCAGAATTCCCTCTTCCTTGTGCTTTCTGTAAACTTTCCAATTGTTAAATCTGATGCAGGTGTTCACAGACAGTACATTTCAATTCCAGTTTTGTTCTATATAAGGTTTTATATCTTACTCCACAGTATCAAACTCAAAAACCTTCTCAGAGTGCATGAAGCAATCTGATGACTATCCATCCATCACATTCACTGTGTCCATCTTTCTCCAGAGAAAGGTGCCTGCAGTGCAGCTCGTGATGCTGTTGCACACACAACGCATCCTCGCCACTGTTGGGGTGTGCTGTGGCTGGCAGTGACAACTGCTGGGCAGGGCCCGGGGAATGGGTGTCCCTTCTCCACCCACTGGGAGGAAGAGACCTTCTGTCAGCGCCTCAACTCTTCATTTCCACTGAATCTTAGGTATTAGCTACCAGCTGACAGCAACATTTTCATAAACAGACTTAAACACTGGATGGATCAGAAAGAGTATTGTGGTCATCAGAGAAAAAATGCTTCAAGACAGTGCATCATTTGCAACTCAAAACTGCCTAAAATGAACATTGAAAATGTTCAAATACTTAGAATAGAAGGAAATGTCCTCCTCTGAAAAGTCTGTGAGTGTTTGACTGCTTTCATTTTGTGCAAGGTTGGAATTAAAGCAACACGAATATTGTCTTAAATTGGGGAAAAGGTGAACTTGTAGGTGAGAACTAAGATGAAACTGCTCTACTGTGAAGATGTTGTCTAATATGCAATTTGTATTCTTTCCATTACTGCTTTCTTCCTAATCTTTACTGCAGAAAAATTAGCATTGGAAAAAAGCCTCATAATCCACTGAGATAGACACTCAGAAAATCATAACCATTAATTCAGAAAATGAATAAGCCTGTAATTCATCATGACTTCTCAATTCTAGATTAAGTTAAGATTAGATTAAAAGGACTGTATAATCTGTATAATCTCAGTCCTACCCCCTTGCCCCCCTTCTTTTTTTCTCTTCTTTGTTTTCATTAAAGTCACTTCTATTTCCCTCTAAAAACTTGTGTTTAGCAAAGTGGATGCTTTGTTTATAGGACTCCTCAACCTGGTAACCTGGAACCACCAGGAGCTCTCCTGTAATTAGCTCTGGTAGTGGGATTGTGCATTTTAATTTGAATACTTGACTGATCTTCCTCCACTTCTGAGATGTGGCCTTCATACACTCTTAGTGCAGATATGGAGCCAGAAAAAAAAAGACATTTAAAAAATTTCCTGACAGTGTTTTCTCTTTACCTTAGTTTATTTTTTGGATTCAAACTGGCTACCAGGCTTCTAAGAGTCCTTGAAATATGTTTGAGTTCCAGTGTTTAGCACTGCCATGAGGCCAAGGAATGAATGCACCAGGGAGCAAGGGAGCCCTCTTTGTGCCAGTTTTCCTCGTACAGATCTGTTTTCTGTATTCTATGAAGGGAGCATGCTGGTGACAACCATTAACACACATGCACAGAAACACTGATGTTGTTGCTGTTTGGCAGGTGTGCAGTTCCCCATGGCTGAGCACAGCACTGCTAACTCTGAGACTGGTGTGCTTCCCACAGCAGTCCGTGGGAGTCTGGAGCTGCTAGCAAGGAGCAAGGGCCAGATCTCATCAAACACACCGTATATTTCAAACATACACAGCATGCAAAGTTGCTGAGAGAAATCAGCATCAGTGGGTGTGCGATGCCATACATTTTAATGTAAATTTACTCTTTCACTGAGTTTGTGGCAAACAAACTTAAAGTTGGGGTAGAACTAGATTGCGAGTGACCTTTCTCCTCCCAGCACCTAATATGAAGATATCACACATTTAAACAGTTCCCCCTTCTGGAACTGCAGTTGCTTGGGAACATAGGTGCAAAAATGCTCAACAGATAATGCTGTCAACACTGGTGAGCAGGGCTGTCCTGGTGAGCAAAGAACAATGTTCTGCAGTCGATAGTCCCTGTGAAGTCATCAGCTGGAATAAAGCCTGCATAGTCCAAGCTGTGCTTTACTGGTAGCTTTACGTCTTCAAAAAGTAACCTCTTCATGCTGCAGAAAGGTAGCTGCTGTGGGCTAAAGCACTGTCAGACCCTGCAGAAGGAGTGGTGGTGTCCCCCAGGCAGTAAGAGCCAGACTGGGCAGACCCCGAGTACCTGGAGTGTGGAGCAGTCCATGTCATTGACACCCAGCATCTCCAGCGGTGCGGCACAGCGCAGGACAACACTTCACAAGGCTTTGCCAGCCTTCCTCCTCTGAATCCGCCAGCCTGTGTGGAGCCCAAGTTTGGCCTTAAGAATGTGACAGCCACTTGGTGGCAGAGAAAGGGCAAGGAAGCTGCTGTGGGTTTGGCCATCCTCTGAGAAACCAGAGCTTTATGAAGTGAAAAATCTTCCTTACTTGGCCAGCTGCTGACTTGCTTACAGAGCATCACAGGAGTGTGGACCTGGTGTAGGGTAGCTGATGGTGCCTAGTCCAGTAGCCTTTGGACTCTCATCGAGTAGAGAGTCTCTTCCCTCTGTAGAGCTCTTGTCCTCATGCCTTTTGCCTCTGCAAAACCCTGACGTGCCCTATGTCCCCATGTGCTTGGCAGCAGCCTGCTGTGACTCTGGCTGTACTCTGCCCTGCAGGGGAACTACTGTGATTTAGAAAGCTGTGATTCCTGTGCTGGATCTGACATGTGGCAAAGCAATAAAGTACTTCTCATTATTGACATCCATGGGACTGTCTCACAGGTCCAGCCCACTACCTAACATACGTCTTTAAGTGCATGCAGACACAAACACCAGGAAAAGAGCTTTCAGCTCAGACTGGATCCTCTCCCCAGGAATGTGATAAACCTGATTAGCTGATACTGTGGAGAGACTTCACTTACTCGTCAAACAAGCTCTGCCACTTAACGAAGTGAACAAATCCACTTCCAACCTCAAAAGGGAGTTCAACTTTCTGTTTCTTTAAATTAAGCCTGCACTGCCTCAAACTTCTACTGAAGTGTCAGCAGGTATATTCCAAAAATTACATCTGTAGAAATGACTGCCTTTCCCTCCTGCTATTCTCTGTTCATCCATGTAGAATCTAATTCTGAAAAATAAAGTTATCTCCTAATAATGGTAATCTAATCTCTATTCTGAGATCTGACAATCTGCAGGGTGAAGTGATTACCACTCAGTGATGTACCAAAACATGGGGCAGATCCACACTTTGCCCAGATATTTTGCTCCAGACTATTCATCAAAAGCAAAGTTTTGTGCTGTGGTACTGTTCAGTTGCAGAGAAAAAATCCTAGATTTTTTTTCATAGCTCTGTGAAAATTAGTTGCATAATTCACTGCATATCTCAAACCTGTCTTTATTTGAAGTCTCATGTCCACTTTCCAATTGTTCTTATGTTCACGACACCTTATTAATAATCCCAGTGAATATCACACAGCTACTAGCTCACTGCCCCTCCAGCAGGAAGGGGAGAGAATGGGAAGAGTAAAAGTGAGAAAACTTGTGGATTGGGATAAAGACAGTTTAATGGGACAGAAAAAGAAAAAAAAACATGATAAAAGAATTCAAATATGCAAAACAAGTCATGCTCAAGGCAATTGCTCATCACTTGTTGACTGATGCCCAGCCAGTTCCTCAGCAGTGGCCCCCAGCCAGCTTCCCCCAGCTTTACATGCTGAGCATAATTCCACATGATGTGGAACACCCCTTGGGTCCTTTGGGGTCAACTGTCCCAGCTGTGTCACTTCACAACTCCTTGTGCCCCTCCATTCTTCCCGCTGGCAGGGCATGAGAAGATGAAAAGTTCTTGACTTGTATAAAAATGCTTAGCAACAACTAAACCATCAATATTAACTTCATACTAAAACCAAAACACAGCCCTGTACCAGCTACTAGCAAGAAAAGGAATTCTATCCCAGCCAAAAGCAAGCCAGCACCTTTCAGCAAGACCATTCATCTTTGGAATGTACTTCACCCCAATTAAATGCCACTTCACCTGGCTACTGCAGGAGACATGTCACTCTGAACTCCCTCAGCTCTCCCCCTCTCTTCTCAGGGAGGCTTGCCGTGCTGCTTTCCATGAGATTATGTTAGAAATCTCTCAACAGAAACGAAAATTCCTCATCAGGTTTGTTAAACAAGGAAAAGGGGTGATGAGCACACAGATGGGGGAAGGTGTGGTGCATCTTTGTGACCTCCCAGCCTAGGATATGCCTGGTGCTGCCTCTCCTGGCTGTCCAAGCTGCTGTGTCGGCACTCAGAGCCGTCTGCTGGCGGGGTCCCCTGTGTGCCAGGACCATGGTTACCTCCTGGAGCGGCTGGAGTGGCAAAACCCTTTTCTGGGCACAACACCGAGCTGCCTGTGCTGCACAGGCTCCACTGCTGGAACAGGGATGAGCAATCCATTTTTTAAGAGATCAATTTTCCTTTGTAGTTTTGGGGTTTTCTCTTTTCCATCAAAGAAAAATTACATCTCCACTCCAAATGAAATGAAAACCCAGTGAATATCTTTTCCTTGAATAAGTATAAATCTAGGTGTGATTTTGTGTGCTTAGATATTTCTGTACTGAAGTGTTTTCCAGCTGTATGCACATTTTGGGTTATAAATTTACTTAGTTTTTATTAAATTCTGCAATTATGTTTAGCAAGACAATCCAAAAACTTTTGGGAATTATGTCTATTTATATGTTTCTACTATTCATAAACTAATGATATAAGACTGTACAAAGAGAAGATAATTTCAATAACTAAATTTTCTGAAGAAGGCTATCCTCCATTAATCCTGCATGACACCTTAAAACAGTTTTTAAGAGGGAAATTCTTGATGATTTGAAAAGACTAAGATGTTGTATTGTAGGAAAGGTAAATTGATCTCTTTTTCAATTTGCTTAACGCTATGAAACTCTATATGTCTCCTCATTCCAGCAAGAAAAGTGGGAAATAAATGGCTGCTGTTTAAGAAGTGATGACTTTGCCCAGGTGCCGATTCTCCCTGGGGGCTGCTCAACGCGTAATGCTGAAGTCAGTGGCTCAAGGATGGTCTTGGCATCATCGTGCCAGCAGCTGGCTGTGCTCAACACCGATACCGGCACCACCTGAGCTCGAAGGCAGGAGGCAGAGCTGGACCAGGAGCAGGTAAAACCAAGAGGGATCTCTGGAGCAAAACCTGCTGCTGGACAACTGCAGTGCAGACTTCAGGACCAGCTGAGGCTGAGAACACAGGAAGTCTACAACTAGGTTGTCTGCCTGGCCACCCATTATCTCACACAATACAGCAGATCCAGACCAGAGATACGAGGTCCTTTGGATACACAATGTAAACCCCATCAGTACTGCAGCTGTAATCAGCAGAAGAAATTTACTGATGATATTTTATAGTGAAGTGCAGAAAATAAAAAATTGTTTTCCCCCCAAAGATGGATATATTGCAATCTTCCTTTAGTAGATATGGAATGAAGCTTGGATAAAATTTATCAGAGGGCTGAACTGCTTGGTGAAATTGAATATGCACAGTTTTAAAGAAAAGTATATTCAGGCTTTTCTAGGGATGATAGCTATCTGTATATGAAAATAATAGTACAGTAGCAAAATACAGTAATCTGAATGGATCCCACTTTCCTATATGTTGTGAGAATGTATCTGAGATTACTTGAAAAATCCGTTAAAATTGCTTGAGTGTTGTGCTTTCCTTAAATGCAGAACTTTTTCTTCATTGATTTGTGTTCATCATAGCCTGGATAAGAAAGATAATGTTGTTTTTGCTGATTTGTGTAATTCAAAATTTTAAATTCAAAGCACACATACAAACCCATCTTTTTAAATAGAAGTTTTAACTGAAATCAGGCAACAAAGGAATCACCTCCTGTGACTGAATATATTAAAGTTGTATCCATAGAAGCCTATGTAGGACTACCATTATTATTCTCACAGAGATTAAGTACTATGTTGTGCTCATCCTTCTGTCACAGAATCACAGAGTGGTTGAGGTTGGAAGGGACCTTCTGATCAAGTTCAAGCAGAGTCACCTAGAGCTGGTTGTCTAGGCCCATGGCCAGAGGGCTTTTGAATATGTTTCAGAATGGAGACTTCACTGATATCATGATGATTTTTTGCCTTTTATACCCCTTCTATATACCTTTTTATTCCTTTCTATAGCTTTTGTATTCTTAGTGTTTTTTAGCCTACATTCTTAGACTTATTTGTCAAGCTAGGAGACTAAACATCTTAGAAGCTTCGTAGTTAGGGATCAGTGTGCCCCAGACACCAAGGTCCTCTCCAGAACACATTTTGTAAACTAAGATAGAACCATCCAGGGGAAGGTTCCTTGGGGAGGGGGGCTCACTCGAGCCTCTCTTTGGGGAATCTTTGATAGATATGCTGATTAGTAAGACCTATGATGTTTTACCCGATTGATTGTGTGTGTGCATTGCAAGTGTGCATTGAGGTGCATTCGACCTGGAGGTGGTGCACCTAAGGATCCTTAAAATAAATACAGAGGTAAAATCCCTTTTTCCCTTCTAACCGTGTTTTGATTCTTGATTTTAAGACCAGGAAAAGGCATCACCACAACCTCCCTGGGCAGCCTTTGCCAGTGTTTGGCCATTTGCATAGTGAAAAGGTGTTTCCTGATGTTCAGAGGGAACATCACAGGTTTCAGTTTGTGCCCATTGCCTCCGGTTCTATCACTGGGCACTACTGAGAAGAGCCTCTGTCCTCTCTGCAGCCTCAGATATTTATATACATGGATGAGATCCCCCTGAGCCTTCTTTTCTCTATTCTGAACAATCACAACTCTCATCCTTTCCTCATAGCTGAGATGCTCCAGCCCTGTCATCATCTTCATGTACTCTCCTGTGTGTCCATGTCTCTCTTGTACTGGGGGTACCAGAACTAGACATAGAACTCCAGATGTGGCCTCATTGGTGCTGAATAAAGCAGAAGGATTCCCTCCTTCAATCTGCTGGCAATACACTGCCAAATGCAGCCCAGGATACCATTAGCCTTCTTTGCAGTGAGGGCATGTTGCTGATTCAGGTTGAGCTTAGTGTTCACCAAGACCCACAGGTCCTTTTCTGCCAAGCTGCTTNTCCTTTCCTCATAGCTGAGATGCTCCAGCCCTGTCATCATCTTCATGTACTCTCCTGTGTGTCCATGTCTCTCTTGTACTGGGGGTACCAGAACTAGACATAGAACTCCAGATGTGGCCTCATTGGTGCTGAATAAAGCAGAAGGATTCCCTCCTTCAATCTGCTGGCAATACACTGCCAAATGCAGCCCAGGATACCATTAGCCTTCTTTGCAGTGAGGGCATGTTGCTGATTCAGGTTGAGCTTAGTGTTCACCAAGACCCACAGGTCCTTTTCTGCCAAGCTGCTTTCTAGCTAGACGCTCCCAGCATGTACTGCTTCCTGGGGCTCTTCCTCCTCAGGTCCAGGACTTTTAGCCTTCTTGCTGAGCTTCATGTGCTTTACACCAGCCCATTTCTCCAGCTTGTTGCACTCTGGCTGGGTGGCAGCACATCCCTCTGCCATATCAGCCACCTCTCTCAGTTTTGTGTCATCAGCAAACTTGCTGAAGGTACACTTTGTCCTTTCACCCAAGTCATTAATGAAACTGTGAACAGGGTAGGATGCACTACTGCTCCTGGGGTACACCACAAGTGGCTGACCTCCAGCTGCACTTCATGCCACTGACTACTCCTCCCTGGGGATTTCCATGCAGCCGGTTTTCAACCCACCTCACTGTCTGCTCATCCAAACCATAGTTCATCAGGTATCCTTCTTTAGGACAATCTTGCAGCAGTGTTCAATGACTCACTGAATTCCAGGCAGATATATTCACTGTTCTCCCATTATCTACCAGGACAGACGTTTCATCACAGAAGTTTATCAAATTGGTCAAGCATTATTTCCCCTTGAAGAATCCCTGCTGACTGCTCTTGCTGTAATTGGAGATGTTTGTCCCACATTTTCTTATGTGGGACCATGAATATGGCAATTTCATCTTTGCATACATTCTCATTTGTAACAGTACATACCACTGACATGAAATTTTTTACAAGTCTTGTACTACCGATGGTATTGTGTATTTATTCTCATTTTCTTTATGTAGTCTTCATTTGTGGTGACCTTTGCAGTTCTTAATCATCATTTCTTGTACCTGTTTCATGTACCCAGCTCCTTCAGAAAGAACACTATTTTTATTCAAAATATTTAAGGCACTGCAGAAATGTATGTTGCAATAAAGACTAATCCAATTAATTAAATGGATCTTAGGTTGAATTACAACTGCCCAAGTATTAATGGATTTGTTGTACTGGTACACCACAGGATGGGCACAGGTCTCCTCTCAAACTACCTGCTTATGGGGCTGGCATTTACAGCCAATGACAACTGCATAATAATTTTTTATTTTCTGCACTTCACTATAAATCCATAACCAACACCCTGGGTCTTAAATTTAACTGCTGCTTTTCATGTAGCTTGTGCATTTCTGTATTTCGCTTTCATTGTTCCCTACCTGCTCTTTTTTCCAGACTGAATCTCATTTTATTACCTACTTATTCCTCTAAATTCTGCAGGTCTCTTTTTATTATTTTGCCATCTATCCTGGGTTTTTCAACACCTTATGATTCAGTATGATCTGTAAATTTAATTACTGTCATGTTTGCCAAAGACCATAAAGAGCCAAGTCAATTATATGGCCAAAAAAGAAAAAAAGGAACCTTTATTATGCTACAAATGCTCTGTTAAAAATTCCACTTAAAAAAAAGCATTATAGGTTTCTTGGACTTCATAGATGTAATTGCAAAGGGATCTAGATGATTTGCCTACATAATTTGTGCCATTAAAAAAAAAATAAAATGTATTATTAGCAAAAGTAAATATTAAAGCGATTAAAAAGGGGGCTTAATTCCTTTCTATGCAGCTAAAATATGCCAGACAGGGTAAGACAAGCATTCGTAGTCCATACTTTGCTATGATATATAAATTAAACCTACTGGAGTGTTACTAGAGCAGAATTGCCTCAGATTGGTTCACACATTAAGGGCAAATGCAGGACACCAATTAATAATTGATTTTATTTAAAGTCTCTTTTATTTTTCTTTTTTAATATTTCCAATATTTGTTATGTGTATAGTACAATTGTATAATGCTTTGGTCCAATCTGACAACATTTGAACAAAGTCTATAATTCTCTGTCTTTATTATGTCTGAGCTATTATGAAACTGGTAGGAATTAGAGCAGGGTAACTTTCATCATTCAGCCAGAAACAACAGCAATTACAATTTGCTCTCTGACTGAGGTTAGAAGAGATAAATTGAGCTAGATAATGATTACAATCTTTCAAATTCATCATTAGCTCTAACTGCATTTCTAATGCAGAATACCAGATTATTGGGCCTGACCATGATAGCTGCTCCTGACTTATGCTACAGCAACATTACTAAGCTCACTCCTCTTTAATCAGACCTCTTGTTCTTAAAGAGTATAACCTGAGATACGCTAATAGGTATTAATTTTACGAAGTAATTCAAAACTTTGAAAACCTGTTTTCAGTGTTCAGCCTGAGTACCTGATTTTCAGGCAGGGTTGTTCTCCCTTGGTAGAGAAAACAAAATCCCCCTTTCAAGTAAAACATATGCAGGAAGTCCTTTGGTTAATGAAAGTACGTAAACTAAGATGAGCAATTTAGCAAGTTATGAATGTGCCTGAGTCCCACTAACCTCCATGTCTTTCCCACAAATTCAGAGTGCATGCAAATTTCTCCATGTAAAAGTTGATTTTGTGTCCTTGGTTTAACTATAACTAGGATTTATTTCCTCAACTGATTTTGCCTGTAGCTCTATTACCAGTGTCTTATTGACAGAGAGGTGCAAAGTTACAAACGTGAGAGAAGACCAGCCAAGTGTTACAGGCTAAGTGAGGACAGGGCACTGGCCAGCCGTCTTGGAAGCCTGAGCCCCTGTGCTCATGTCAGTGTCTGTCTGTCTTGCAAGGACTCTTGGACCAGATGTAAGGAAAACTGCTCCCATATTGTCTAGTGTGTAAAATATAAGACTTTAACGCCTTTATTCTGTTGCCCAAACACAGGTACCGTGTAAAAAACGCAAGGATTTGGGGGTCATTCATACAGGGCCCGTGGGGATGACAGAAGATCCCCTTTCCCTCACAGATTTGTGCTGATCTGTGGAGATGGTCTAATGTAGACATCCAAAGGCACCACAAAGGGGGTTTGATGGCTGTGTGTAGAGCTTTCACAGTGCTCCAGGCATCACAATAGCTGCAAAGGTTCAGAGCACTCAGACACATTAATTTTACATATTTGGTTAATGTTTTTATCCTGTTTTTTTAGAAAGACAGAGCTGACACAGGCATAGAATTAGCAAATTGTCCTAATCAATACAAGCGCCTACTATAAGCTTAAAAACCACTAGGTGTTAATTATGAGACACCACAAACACATCACTCAGGCAGCTCCTCAGCAGAAGCTCCTGTGCTCCACTCAGCTCCCAGCCCACGCTCCCTCCCTCCGTCAATCTTACTTCTCAGTCAGTAACAATTGTTTTTGCAAGACATTTATCCTTTCACAGTTTCAAATTTCTCACTTGAAGCTTTGCCCTTCAAACTCTCAAATGAAGTGGTGGCTAAATTCTGCTCTCACCCACCTGGGTACTGCGTAAATGGTGCTTCTCACTCCAAAAGTATTCGGAGAGATTTTTGCTGGATTTTGACTTGTGCATGTTTATTAGCCTCCTATGGAAGGCTGTACAGATGCTGAGGGCTGGGTAATGAGAGATTATCTGGGGTGTGTGAGAGGGAAACTGTATAGAAAACTACAGCACAGTGGCCTCCAGGAAAGGAGATATTTCACAGGAAAAATAAACTGAAATGTTAGAGATGAAAGAGAGGGGGAGACACAGTGAAACCCATGAAAGACATCATCATACACTGTCTTTCTGGAAGGCATTCAGATGCCGTGGTGAAGAGGCATGATGATCAAGGTAGGTCACAGAAAGCTGTAAACTAAACCCAATCTTTCTGCTGGTGCACTCTGCTCTGGAGAGTGCTGTAGGGCTCTGGTGCATTCAGAGGCTTGAAGAGAACACAGGGACAGGTGATGGCCAGAGGCTGGGTGAGACCTGGCACTTGTTTCTATGCTTCATAGACAGGCAGAAGGCACGACTGAAACAATAGAATATTTGGTGTGTTACAGAGTGGTCTGTTGCAAATGTGGCAGTTGTCACTCAAATGTCTCTTCTCTGCTCAGAGACCTGCCTGCTGTGGTGAGTGGTTGTGCTGAGCCACTGCCACGCATCAGGGTGCTGCAGGCAAAGTTCGGCATAAGCTGAGTTCAATGTGTTTTCAGAAATGAGCATCTTAGGTGTAGCATCATCAGAACCACAGAAATGTTCTGTGGCTTGCTCAGGTCTTCAACTCTGACACATAGAAGTTAGACTAGATCCCGAAAGCCTCAGCCCTCTCTGCCACCCATTGAGAACCAAAAAAACATTGTAAATTATTTATGCATTGAGAGAGCTGACTTGTTTGATTTTATAGATAACAGTATTTTAGCTCTTCCAATTCAAAGTAGTAATTAGGCATCTGGACCAGATCAATGTTGGAGTACAAACACCTGTTTATGTGTTTCCAGCTGTTCTCTGCTGGAATTATTAAAAAATACGTTGCATAAACCTCTTTACAGGCATTTCAAGATCACCACCATTTTCTTTCTCACTTCTGAAGAAAATTCTGTACTCTAGAGCTTCCTAGAGAAATAAAGTGGGTGCCAGTACAATGATAGCACTTAAGAATTTCCACCCTTTTATTCTTTTGTGTATTCACTTTTCACGCCTGAAGGAAACATAACATGAAAAGGAGACAGAGGCAGCAGATAATGAAACAACAGCTTTATTCAGATGGGTGAAGGCAGTTTATTCATTTCTAAAAGAGAGAGGATGCCAAAAGTCTGCTGTAAATCTGAATGTCAAAACTGCTCAGAGCTCAGTCTACCTCCACAGCAACAGCAAGCTTTACATACAGCTTTCTGACACTTACAATGCCATTCACAAATATTTCTAAGCAAAGGTTGCAGTCAGCTATTATTCTGTTTATTCCAGAAGTGCTCAGGGGCTGGCTGAAAGCAGAGCCCTGTTGTGCCTGGCTTTGTACAAAGCCATGGAGACAGCCGCTGCTGCACTGGCTTTGCTTGACTATTGTTTTGCTGAAGTGCAATTTAAAATGTGATGAAATTCTCCTGGCTATTAACAAGAGGAGAAAATATTGTCTTGATTTGTGTAAAATTGTTAGATGGGTAGGGCAAGCAAATAAAAAAGAAGCTACATATTTTTACATATTGAGGACAAATGTTTAGTTAAAACCAGTAACTGATGTGAGACTCTCAGTTAATTTGAGGCTGGAAGCATTTATTTGGAGAGCTCCAATTTGGGAGCTGATGAGGGTGTTGGGGAGGTGTCATGGTTTAAACCCAGCTGGAAATTATGCCCCATGCAGCCACTCCCCTCTGCCCACAGCCTCCCCTGGCAGAGAGACAAAAGGTAGAGATTCCGAGTTGAGATAAGAAAACTTTACTGGAAACAGCAATAAGAAATAGAACAGTAACAGCTACAATACTACTAACAAACAGTGTATAAAAGAGGGTGATTGCATGTAAAATGCTCATGGAGCCTGACCTGGCCCACAGCCAGGAGGCCAACAAGACAAAGAACAGAATGGCCCCTGGTGCCTCCTCGTGAAAGTTTTTCTTCCCGGCCCCACACCTCTCCTATGAGGAAAGGCTGAGAGAATTGGGTTTGTTCAGACTGGAAAAGAGAAGGCATAAAGGTGACCTAACTGTGGCCTTCCAGTATCTGAAGGGAGCTGACAAAAAAGATGGAGAGAGGCTTTTTACAAGAGCATGTAGTGACAGCACAAGGGGGAATGGCTTCAAACTGAAAGCAGGTACTTTTAGATTAGATATTAGGAAAATATAGTGATGGTGATGAGGTACTAGAACAGGCTGCCCTGAGAAACTATGCCTGCCCCATCCCTGGAAGTGTACAAGGCAAGGCTAGATAGAGCTCTGAGAAATCTGGTCTAGTGGAAGGTGTCCCTGCCCATGGCAGGGGGGTTGGAATGAGATGATCTTCAAGGTCCTTTCCAACCCAAACCATTCTATGATAACTGTGATCTACCTCACACTGTTTTTAGACCAAATTATTTTGCATCAGTGGCAAAGGAGACAGGATAAAGGCACATGGGCAGACCAACCTTTTCAAGACTCACAGTATTGTCTTTTGAGCACTGACAGTCCCTCAGTACTGGGAGACCTGAGCTCAGGGCAGACCCTCCTGTGCCATCAAGATCCTTTCTCAAAGAAAACCAGTATCCCACCGCTGACAAACTCTGCTGGCAGCGTGGGGCTGGCAGAGGCCATCAGGAGCTCAGCTGAATGCTGTCCTGACCTCAGAGATAAGTTTTGAGAAGGACGAATCCAGGTTTTGTTGTTTTACTGAGGCAGAAGTAGCAGGGACAGAGATGCTGTGAAGGATGGTATTTTCCACATTGCTCTTCATTCCGCTGTTTATATGTAAAGATTTTTCCTGCTCTCTGATTACATAGCATTTAAAACAAAAACACATTTCATAACTGAGTGTAAAGCTTGGGCTGGGGAAGGCATCCAAAGGGTCTTTTTGTTACACAGTTTCAGGCATAAGTGGGTGAGCGAGGTTCCTGTCTCACTACCTGAATGTTGCATTTCTTTAATTTGCTGGAGAAAGGAGCCAAACCTCCCCTCTCCAAGTATCTTTTCAATTTTTTAGGTATTTTTCTTACCTGTTTTCTTTAACTCACCATACTCCATCATTTTTCACATTTGCCTTTCTGTTCACGTTGAGGGGTGCCTGGCCCTAACCCTACACACAACCTTAACCCTATCCCAGCAGGCACAGAGAAGCTGCAGCTGCAAGCGTCAGCCCTGAGGACATGGATGTGATGATCACACCAGATGTGAAATCTGGTTACTGGCTGTGAACTTTTCTCTTGGGAAGGGTGCTAAGCACCCCTCCCTAAGCAATGTGGTATGTCAAGGTTTCATGACAGGTCATCGCAGAGTCTGGGACTTTGCCTTCCTTTTAGCAAAACTGTTAGGACAGACTGGTAGTGCTAAATCGTAAGCGTGGAAAACAGACCTTAAAACTACCAGATAGTTAATAGGCATCTAAATATATTTGACAGAAACACTCAAATGTCTGTCAAACTATAGAAAGAGAAACTGAAATAGTCTAATCATCTGGGGACATAGGTATTTACAGGGTTGTGAGACAGTGAATGGCATAATTTCTAAATAGCCGGAGCCACTTCCCAGTGGGGTCCTCTGCCTAAACCAATGCAAGGCACTTATACTGGTGCCAATGCCCTGACAATGTGTAACCAAGACATGGAGAGGAAGTTTCTCTTAGTCTGAAGGGCAGACTACCAGAGTGAATGATGTGTCTGTGCTGGCTCAGCCATAGCTGTTCCAAGCCATGGAGAAATCACTACTCTTCTCTGTGCCATAAGCAAGAATGAGGCTTGAGATGACTGGATATTGGCCAGGACACTCCAGAAGAGGCAATTTTTAGGATGACAAAACTCATTGCAAATTTTCGCTTTTCGTTACTTCTTAAAATATCTTCCAATGACATGATATTGTGATACAGCTTCTTAAAACCTCCATCACGCAATTTCTGGCACAATGGTGACCCTGGCAAGTTTCTCAGACAGGAGAATTTTGTTCAGTATCTGTCTGCTGTGTATCAGTTTGTCAAGAAACGTTGAGCATGTGTTGTTTAATGTCAGGCAGAAGCACAGCTTGGCTACTGCTTATGCTCCTTCACCATTTCCCTTCTCATCAGAGCCTGCTCATTTCCTGAGCAAGTGTTCATTTCATTTGTGTGCTTGCAGTAAGGACCAAGAAAATCTACCCATTCTAACAGAACCTCTCAGGAAAACCCAACAAAATTATAATTTTATGACTGATGAATTTAAAAATATCCCAGGAGATGTTTCTGGCAACATCAAAAGCAAAACTGTGATGAATGATGACTTTCTGTTTACCTGCCTTTGCAAAGTGTGTTGGGATACATCCTCTGGCAGAAGTATCATCTCCTTTGAGATTATGGAGGAGACGTGCTAAACACTCACTTCAGATTTAATAGAAATGGAAGATTTCCCCAAGTAGTGGATCTCATATATATACATACTTATAAAGTACTCGTCTGTAGCCACCAGAAGCAATGACTTCTGTACTTGTGATTTCTGTATGGTTTATTTCCTTCAGAATAAGGGAAAGTGAAAATGTTTTGACTTTGCGAGATCCAGGAATACAGGCATTTGTGACACTGGTGAAAGATGAGTTCTAAATATAACCCTCTCAGAACTAGGAGGGATAATCAGGACAACCAAAGATTTTTCTTTTCTAATAACAAATGGCAGCTGGATTAAGACATGGGGTCACTCATGCCCAGAGCACTTACTCAAATCTTTCATTTTCTAAAGTTCAGCTGGCAGCAAGGTCCTCTGTTTGAATTATTTTGATGTCTTTGGTATTAATCCTTGTAGCACGGAGTAAAAATTCTTTTTGAAAATGCATTTCAAATTATTCATCCACCAAAAAATATTCAAGCCACAGTTCTGAGAGTCTGCAAATATTTAAAGTGACTTGGAGTCATTTGACAAATTATCTTCCAAAAACATTTGTGCTTAAATTCCCTGCTAAGGTAACACACACTGCTTCTTATCAACAACTTCTCCTTGCTTTCTTGCACTAAGGAACCAAACCCACAGAAATGCCAATTATGCTAAATCCAAAAGACATAGTGAAAACACATTTTGCAAAATGACAACTAGGTAGTAGAGCTTTATTTATAATTGTGAAATAAATATCAGTTAATCAACACCAGGAGCACCGATTTCTATCCTCCATTTAGGTGCAATTTCAGCTGCCTAACTCATTATCAGCTTGCAGCAATGCCTGCTAATCAGTTGCAGTCACATCAGACAAAATACAATTCATCTGATATGGCAGTAATTAAATCATACTCCAGGGAAAAGATAATGGTGAATTATAAGATATCTTGAGAAATTATAATTATTACTCCATAGGGGTTCTATTCTGCTAGGGCTTAAATACTTCTAAGACTTTGTAGAAAATACTTAATTTGAAAAAAAAGCTGCTAAAGATAAAAGTAAACAAAAACTAAGTGCTGTTAATCTTATCCATCACTCACATTTCTGGCACTATTGCAGGTCTTTTGCTTTATCCCCAAAGTGCTTTAGCTTGTCTCTGGAAGCCGCTAGATTATTCACCAAAATTGAAGCAAACACATGACTCTAACTGATTGTGGCTTGATAGCTCTTGAGTAGATGAGAGGGTTGGCCAAGGCCGAGAACACTGAGCCAAAGGGAGAAGCTCCACCTGTGGAGTGAGGAGCCCAATATCTAGAAAGGGCGTCTAAAGTACAGAGAGCAAAAAAGAGCTAGGAAAATCCAGAGTTTGGGAGAAGGGAGGAAATCTAACATTTCCTAATAAAATTGAAGTTACTGTAATCTGCAAAAAAAATGAGACTTGTCTTGAGTCCCAGCTCTGTTGAACAGCACTGGATCTCTGAGTTCTGTACCTGCTTTCAGGATGTCAGTAGGAATGATGAGTCTCCTCCTGCTCTATTAGTGTCAGTTGTTTGGGGGATTCATTTTGTCTTGGTTTTTTTCAAAGCAACACTAAATACTTATAGAAACCTGAAAATTAGATAAGACATTCCTACTCACAAAATTTTTGCAATTTTCTAATACAAAGCAACTTTGCTGGATTCATATTAGTATTTGGTATTTTACGTAATGTGTAAAATGAAAATGTAATGTGAAAGAAAAAATAGATATGTCTTCTGTCAGTGCTTATTGGAATGAATTTGAGAAGCTCAGATCTTACCGTGCCTCCTTTGGTCTTTTTCATGGAATCTTTTTCTGGTAAAGAAATCAGACTTGACTGTTTCTAAGACCTAGAGCCCTGAACATATTTCCCACCTTTTCTTTCTCTGGTACAACGGGCAATTTGTGACAACTACCACACAACTCTTCTACAAGCACTTTGTGACCCTGGTGATTCACTACCTCTAACTCTGTCAGTTTAGTTTAAAATCACTTTAATTAGCATTTCAGTGTGAGATGATTCCTCTTCCTGGTAAAGTCGGATGTAAATATCCATTTTGCTCTTCTGCTGTGCCACCACTTACCCTGAATGAATGTCCTTTTACACTTCAATTATCCATCAGACCCTCTAATTCTTTGGTTGTTCAAAGGTAAAAAAGGGTCAAAGCAGGTTAGCACAGATAGTCCAAAAATGCACAAGAAATGTTTCTCCAATTGTTTGCTTTCCAGCTTTATGAAGTAATGCATTTCTGTGGGACTCTTCTCGTAATTTAAGTGCATTTTCAACCTATAAAGAGTTGTTAGAACTCAAAACTATACCATCTCCTTATGAGGAATTGAACGTTCCTAACCCACTTTTATGACAAATACAAATAGAGAGAAACTTAAAATGAAAGAAAATATAGCAGAGTTCAAACAAGGTTGAATATTGGATATCAAATTAATAAAAATTCCATGCCTGGACTTTTTTTGAAGAATATGAAAGAAATGCAACATACTTTCTTCCTCAGGAGCTGAACGCTTTGCAAATCACGTTCCCCTGACGATACAGCAGCATTTCACATTGCTGGCAGCTAGGCTGGATCTGGCTTATTAATATGGCATGAAAATAGGTAAGTTCTAAAACGAGGCACAGCATTGCGTAGGTGTAACTGTGCGATTTATCAGCGCCTAGAGCGTCTGTGAGACAGCACCGACTATGCCGTAACACTGCATCGTTAGCCAAGTAATGGACAGCCAACGAGTCCAGGTAGGTAAGAAACAGATATGGGGCAAAATGGGGACAGCTCCTGTCCCAGCCAATGTGTCAGCCAAACGCTGGCTACTTCCACTGTCAGCCTTTTGATGCCGACTGTGGATCCATGTGCACTGTGGTGCCAGCACTAGGCTTCTTCTTAATTCTACAGCTCCACAAGGCAGTCTTCTGACAGCTCTGAGGAGAGACACACCTCTAACACTGCCAGGAGTACAGAGCCACGTATACACTTATGCTGGGTGCTGAGGGCTCTCCAGGCATGTACTCCTCTTGAAGGGTCCCCCACTGCCATCTAAAAAAAAAGATCTAATTTTTTTTTTACATTAATGGTGGTATTCTCTAGGCTGATTCCAAACAGCTATAATTGTGTTAGATAGCAGGCCATCAGAACACATTTACACCTGAAGATGTGGTTATTGGTTGGCCCACACAGAGAATAATGAAGTATTTTAAAATCTGAGGAGGTGATGAAAAATGTTTTCATAAATCCTTAAATCCTTAAATCCACACATGACAAGAACCAGGAAAGGATGGGTGTAGCACACACTGGATGGCTCATACACAGGTATGCACAGATGCTGAGGTTTTTCCCTCACATTTCTTGGGCCTCCTCATTTAATGACTGTTTAGAAGCACAAGTATCAAAATGCAGCGAGAAATCATTTGCTTGAATATTTTTAACTCAGGAAACTTCAAAAGAAAACCTGATCAAAGCAGCACAGATAAATGTCTGTAATATTACCCTGACTGATCTCCTTCTGAATTGCTAACATACACATTACGTGCTGAGCGCACCCTTCTACCTTGAGGAGATCTAATGTATATTTGTACATACTTTCAGATTGTCGAACCTGATTTCTCCCTAGTCTTTTTCATTAGATGCAAAATTTCCCCCAACAGTTATTGAGTCGCATTCACTGTTCCAGGAAGATCCCTAGATCAGCAGGGCTGGTGACTGAAAGAAGTGCTGACTGCATTGCTCACAGCAGACCACATTTGCCCCGGTGCCCAACCGCACACTCTACAGGAATGGGTTCACAATTCAACCATTTAATAGCTTCCTGACTTGACTTGCTACTCAGGATCTTTATATTTGTAGGGGTTGTGGATGACACATGCAATAACACATTGATCTTTTTTTGGATATGGGGCACCAGGTAGCAACACTGACATGAGGTGGATGTGCATTTTCACTTGCAAATGAAGTCTCTGACATTCATTGCCAGTGACTTCATACTTCTGAGTCATGTTTTTCCTATTTTCAAATCTTCTTTTAATTTTTAAATGGCAGTCCAGCTCAATTCTCAGTACCATTTCTGTACATCTGACTTGCCTAGAAGCAGCTGACCATTATTCAGTCCTAGCAGCCAGTTCTCTATTTTACACCCCTTCCTTTTTTTCATTTCATATTAAATCTGGTAGCAGCCACGGTTTAAAGCTGTGGTGGCTATCCAGCATGGGCAAGTGCTGAAGTGACAGGCTCCAGCTCTGGCCCACAGCTCAGTGGGGAGTACAAGCTGCTTCACTTTTTCATCCCTCTGCCATGCTCTAATAAATAAACTTGGGCTTCCAAATGGGAACCTCTGTGTGATATTGAGGGGCAGAAGAAAACCAAGCCCGGGCATATGCATGAATCACATCTGCTTTCACCCCAGCGAGGGCAGCAGGCTGCAGACCGCCAGGGTGCACTCAGCAGGTTTAGCACACAAGGGAAAGCTCAGGTTTGTCCTTCATTAACAGGGTCAGTCTTGGCTTTCCATTACCTTCTTCAGAGTGCATGGAAGTGGCATCTATTCCCCCTCCTCCCCACAGCAAGGTGCCGAAATCTGTCTCTTTGAATCCTGGTATCCCCTGTCACCAGCCAAGCTGCACAAACAAGTATTGCTATCAGGGCTCCTTTGTGCCTGGGCAGCCTCCCAGGCAGGGCTTTCCCAACATGCCTGGGGCTTTGGTGGGCCCCTTGAATCACAGCTCCCTTTGAAAAGAGTCAGAAAGTTCATTTGAGCATTTGTTCTGCCTGAGACCCAAGCTTCATCCTCCACATTTCTGCCCACACCCATGTCCCTTTATCAAAAAGCAGCATGAGCATCACAGAAAATTCTCCTGTGTTCAGGTGGCCGTATTAGTTGGTTCTGGGATGCATGGATTGTCAAAGGCTAATGAGGCTTGTAGGTGAAAACATCTGGGCTAAATTTTATATTCCATGGCTGAAGCCCAGCCTGATATGGCACTGAGTTCTGCCCTTGCCTGTTCAGCCTGTGAGATCAGAGACTGCCCCTTTCTGCCAGGTCAGTGGCAGGCAAGGCTCTGCCCCCTGCCATCCCCATCTCCAGAGGGGAGCTCTGCCTGTCGGGGAGTTCATAGATTTCAAGTCCAGTCCTCAGCTGACCTCAGGGGTGTGCTGGACTATTCTTGCCAGCAACAGCCTTGTTTTAATTAGAAGTTGAACATTAGACAAAAGGAAACCTGAACACCCTCTCTTCAAAGGCTCACCGTTTACCTTAGGCTTAAATTTTGAGGTTTAATCGACTCTTGGTGAGAAATTGAAATGTTAATGGTTAATGAATCAAAACAATTGTCCATTTGTGGAAGGGCAGAGTGCTTTGCTGTGGCAGAGTTTGCACCCCCTAAGGGGAAGATATGAGATTTGGGTGTGCAGTAGCAAAATCTCTGGTCCACATAAGGCAGAGCACAAGGCAGATGGAGTGAACACCCACCACCGGAGATTACAAGAGGTACTTTGAGCCAGAAAAGAAGTAGATCCTGAGAGATGGGATTGTGTTTTTCATCATGCCAATTGTCTTCCCCTACATCCACCCCCCACTCCCAGGAAAGGTCATACTCACACGGCACATTCACATTCACACGTAGGATACATTGGCACGAGAGGCAGCTGTAATGTCTTAGAAGGTATCATAAACCATCAAAGACCCTTGAAGCACTCCCAGACTGGTTTCTGAGGCCTTCTACTGGAGGACTAGGAAAGTTCCCCACTCCAGGAAGGTACCTGGTCTTCCCACCTAGACTGAAAATATATTAATCCATTGAACTCGATGTTTCATAGGCTCTCCCCACCCCCGACAGATCAAAACTGCGACTATCACTTCAACAATACTGTGAACATCACTTTGCAACAATCAACTCGTCACAGGATTTACAGCTGATGATATCTTTCTACTTCTTTCTTTCTTTTCTTTCTTTCTTTCTTTCTTTTTCTTTCTTTTTTTCTTTCTTTCTTTCTTTCTTTCTTTCTTTCTTTCTTTCTCTCTTTCTCTTTCTTTCTTTCTTTATTTTTCTTTCTTTTCTTTCTTTCTTTCTTTCTCTTTCTCTTTCTTTCTTTCTTTCTTTCTTTCTTTCTTTCTTTATTTTTCTCTTTCCGCTCATACATTTTCTTGAGTGATATTTCTGTGCTTTTATGTTACTATATCCCTATAGATAGTAATAACCAAAACAGCTACATACCTGCTTTCCATTGCAACCAAATTGTTCCGAAATAAACCTTCATATATATTACAAACACTGATCATTCAGTGTTGTCTCATTCTAATCCACCCCAAGGGATCTATTACCAAGGGCTTTGGCTGCCCTTGCCTTGAGGGGTGGGTGGTAACTTTCCCACACAGGAGAGTTTCAGAAAGGCAGAAGCAGTAGCTTTATTTCTGCTGAAAAGTTGCTGAACACTTTCAGGAGCTGGGAAATTGTGACAGTCAGGGCTTGCCCCTGTGCATGGGCTAGCTGGGCAGGCAGCAGTTTGCTGTGGGACCTGTGTGAAAAGAGGAGCACAGTCCCACAGCTGAGGCCAGGGTAAACCTGTACACAAACCTGCTCAACCTGTGACCTGCATGTGATCCTGGGGATCTTTATTTTGGTGTTCTGTGATGGAGACTTCCCAGCCACAAAATGAGGATAAATGACATTTTTGCAGCTGTCCAGCTACACATGCATAAACCGCAGTCAGCATGCTCAGCCCTCCCTTGCACTCAATTAACACATATTTTTATGGCTGCATTAACCCTTGTTCACTGCCTCACTCCCACTCTCCAACGCCTTTATGGACCATCTTCAGGACAGCATTTCTCAAAATCACCTTTCCTCAGGAAAACTCCCTGCTTTGGGGGAGGTGTAGACCGGCTTGTGGGTTGCTGCAGTCACTCCCATCCCCACATCCCCCGTTCTCCATGCTGCCAACAGCTTGTTCATATGGGACCACACTGAGTGCATTTGTTCAAATCTACGCTCCCAACAAGGGCTATTTATCAAGC
Source organism: Dicrurus megarhynchus (assembly GCA_013399195.1). Taxonomy (NCBI): domain Eukaryota; kingdom Metazoa; phylum Chordata; class Aves; order Passeriformes; family Dicruridae; genus Dicrurus; species Dicrurus megarhynchus. The sequence continues at coordinate 587,367 of VXAD01001120.1, forward strand.
CGACAAGATTCAAAACTGCAAGACCCTGAATTTCATAGTCATTTGCAGCGTCGGAAGCTGCTAATGGCCCATAAAATTTAGCAACTTCTCCATAAGCTGCTGGTTAATGAAAAATCGGTTAAATTGTTCACAGATCAGCTGGCACGGTGCCCTCTGATTCACAGGATGCCTTCCTTGGCAAAGGTTAGATTAACCGTGCTGGGGAAGCAAGGAAAGAAGCTGGGGCATTTTGCTGGAGGCTGACTTTTCCTTGGTGGGATGAGGGCAGAGAATCCCCACACCAGCCATGCAGGATGGGATCCTCTCAGACATGCCAAGAGCACTCTCAGGTACTGCCCCAGTACGGGTGCCGAAGCTGCCGCTGTCAGGATTAAAGTCAGGCTTTGTGACAGGAGAAGAGTTCAATTCAGTGAGGCAGTTTTGTAGTGATGGATGCACATTCAGTGAGTCCCTATTCTGATTTTGAACTGAAACCACAAAGCTGACTTTCCCCTTTCTGGGACAGCTGCACGCTGAGCAATGGGGAGTCCCCGCCTGCCCATTCCTGCAGCTCTTTGGGTTATGGAGGCTGAGCGAAAGGACATCACAGCACTTAGCCAGCCTCCTGCAGAACCCATTTTGCCCATGTTGTCCCTGCTGCTGCTGTTGCTGCTGCTGTTGCCTCTCACAGCCACTGCTGCTGTACCTTGGGCAGGTTTGATGACACACACACACTGTCCTGCGTTTGAGTGCAGGACTCTGGCTGCAGCAGAGAGCAAGGATTTGGCATCCATACTGAAGGAGCAGTCTGATGTCAGAACAAATTAACGCTGCTCACCATACTGACAGTGCAAGGCCTCAGCTGTCAGTGCTGGCATTTATGATGCTGTGTATTTTAACTAATTAGGCGCTCACAGCCCAGCCGGTGCAACCCATCCATCTTGCAAATGCTGGATGTTTTTGCACTGGCATATGCTCCAATAATGAGAATCAATGTTGCTAATGACTTTGCACAGCCCATTTTTCAGTCACCTTTGCAAATCCACATTATGCTTGGAATGCACGGAGGAGAAAACACTGGCCTTAAAACCTGAAAGATGTGTTTGTGCCGTACAAACCCCAGACCTCTGTTGCCCTGGCATGGCTGGAGCACTGTGACAGAGGAGCTGCTCCCACCAAAGCAGACGTGAAACTCTGAGAAAGCAATTCCTGTTGCAGGCACTAGAACAGGTGAGATTTCTGAGGTTAGAGCCCTTAAACAGGTTTCATTGAATTTTCACACAGTCATTCTTTCTTTTCCTTGGGCAAGATTTCAGGTTTTCTCTGCTGGTGAGTAGCTGCCTCTTTTTCTCACTCCAATCTGCAAGTTAAATTTTTCCCTTTTCCCTGGTGGGTGAGCAGACATGGGGCCTGCCCATCAGGTGGTGAGGATGCTGGCTACCTTTCAGCATTATGGGCTTGGAAAAGCAGCAGCTGCCTGCAGCAGTCAAGAGAAGAGAATTCCTTCCATCACCTTCAAAAGTGCCATATCCTCCTCAAGAGATTTACCAGATGTTCTGATTAAAGCAGTTCAATTGCAGTGTTTAAAAGCCTTTTCCACCTGCTCCCCACAAGCTCCTCTCTGTGGGCAAGAGTAGCTCTAATTAAATATTCCCTCCTGCTGCGAGTACTCCTCCCTCACCTTTCCAGAAACCAGCATTGTACAGACACCCCACGGGACTGCTCTGCAGAGACTAACTCATCTCCCCTTTGTTTTTTCTACCTTGCAGTGGAAATCAAAATTCAGGGAATTTGAAACCTGTGCAGTACAGACAGAACAGGAGAGCTCCTTCCCAAAACCCTCCCTCCAGCACTGACCACCACTCAGAACCCCCCTGCCTGGCCTTGGGTAGCACCTGTTTTAGGTCTTTTCGGCTGTCACCACCCCCCAGAAATGCTCTCAGTGTGCAGGGAGAAGCCTGGAGCCCCAGAGCCCTTCCCCATCCAGAGTGCAGTCTGCCCTGCCAGAGTGGAGACATGGCAGTCCCCAGCTCACAGCAAAGCCCCACGCTCAGGTTGGGGGGGTCTTCAGAGACCAGGGTCTCATTCTAGCTTTCTCCTTAGGGGCTGATTCTGAGGGGAGGGACTGGACAGTGCGGGGGGCACCAAAGTATAGCACAGGAGCAAGGGAGGCAGACAACCCAGGTGCAAAATTTGCTGGTACAAAACTTGGACAAATCTTCCACTTGCAGGGGCTTCCTTGCTCTGGCACTGTCAAGAAGAAAAACTCTAGCGCTTCCCTCCTGGGGAGCCCCACATCTCTGATGAGCAAATAATCAGATAGAGAAGGTCCTACCCCTCTTGCTGAAATAAATGGGTGTTTTCTCCAAATCAGAGCATGCAGGAAGACCACCCCATAAAGCCCTCCATGGCCATCAGTCCCTTTTCTCTCATATTCCAACAGAAATCAGGCATGGGTTTGCTTTAGTGTGCCCTAGAGATTCTGGTTCTTTGCCACTGAGGGTTCCCCTAGCACAGAGGGCTATCTGGCAGGATCAGTAAAATGCCACCCCTGGCCTTGAGCCCCACCACTGCCCCAAGCCACAGCCAGGCAGCCCCTCACCTCCTCACACATCTGCTTGTGCCTTCTCACCGTCTGAGCCTCCATTCTTATTTCTCTTGACAAGCAGACTTCCCTGAGCTGCCCACCAGCTGCTGGAGCAGCTTCACCCCTCCTTGAAAAGGCCAAGATAGAAAATCTTCTTAAGCAAATCCTCTGCTGATAAGTGCTATTCAGATGATGGGATTAATATTTTCCCTATTTTGGAGGCACTCAAGCGTGCAGGTGAATATATGCCCATTTAGCATGTTTTTGAGCGGTAAATATGCTTTCCCCCTCCAAAGGGCTCTCTGCCTTTTAACCCTCCCTGGATGACTAGATGCAAGCTCGGGATTTTACTGTCACAGGACTCAGCAGAGCCAATCCCCATAGTAACGGGGCATCCATGCATGAATCCAGAGCTGCAGCAGGTCCGAGTGCTGCCGTGTGCAGTCTAGGCACATATTCAGCATCAGGGTACACATGCCCCTATCAAACTAAGTGTATATCAAACTAACCTGTGCTTTCTCAGCCAATGCAGCACGTGCACAAGAAAGGTAAATGCTGGTAAGAACGTGACCTCCTTGATGTGCAGAGCTTGCACACGTGATGTATCCAGAAACTAAAAATGGCTAAAGAATTGGACTCTGCTCCATCAAACATGCCTATCACAGCCTTAAAATGATCAGAGGATGATTTCCCAAGCTGTGTTGTTCAAACAGTTTATATTTGCATATTTTCCTCAAAAAAACTTACTCCTCTAAAATGGGACCTGCTGTAGCCTTACCATTAATTTTCCTGGAAGGGCTACAAAACTGTGCTGCTAGCACCACTTACTGGCAAAGCTACAGACACAGGCACTGAACAACTTTATTTTGCAAGCTTCTCACACAGAAATGCTGAACACGAATCGTGGTGATGGTGTTTGAATAAAATAAACAAATATAGGACACGATTTCTCATTTTCCACGCTGAAAAAAAAAAAAAAAAGAAAAAGGAAAAAACTGAAATTTGGCTTTAAAACAACGTCCAAATATCTTTGAGTAACCACAGTCCTTGCAATATGGAGTTATGAACTTTGACTCAAAACATTATTTCTCTGCATGCTGATGGCACATCTATTTTAATCCTAACTCTACAGCAATGGACAAAAATCAATGGCCAGTTTGGGAGCAAGGGAGGTGGGTCAGCATCTTTTCTTTGGATACTTCAAAGGAGTGGTGCATGTCACACAGATGCATATGTATATTTTCTATATTTGTGTGTGTGCTTGTGTTTATCTGCCACAGACATGGATGGGCAACTGTGTCCATCATGTTTAAAACCCCAAGAACTAAGAATCCTATTTTTAAAACCCCAAGAAAACCAACCCCATTTTGAGACATTCTCCCCACCGAGCTCTTCCTCATGACTGATAAGCTGATGAGTGGCTTCACAGTCCCACTTGTGGGGTAGCTGCCTTCAAAACTATTCATGTTCCTTTTATCGTGGTCAACAGATTCTCCTTCTTAACAGACAACCTTTACAGCCATGCTCCAAGCTGTCTACTCCTTCAGTACCTGTGATTTATTTGGGAAACAAAGCATCAGTTCAGAGGCACTGCAGTGACTTCAACACAAAGGTCTCTCTACAGCATTTTGCTGCATGTCTGGCTTTGTTTTAAAAACCTCTTTTCTTCCACCCCATGCTGTCTGAGAAACACAGTAATAGAAAGGAAAAAAGTTCAAGGTTCTGGAAAGCTTTTGCTTAGGACAGAACTTACCTGCATTCTGTAATCTTTTAGGAAGCAGCTTTACATTTTGTTTTAGACCAACGTCCATAAAGGTGGTCCACAGCCACCTGCTCTGTCTGGACCCCTGCACCCTGATTGTGGCTACCCCACAGGGCATTAGTCACGGTGCAGTGTCATTTTTTTCGTTCCCTAGCTGGAATGGGCTTTTTGGTGCCTGATCTCAAATGAATATGAAAAAGTCACATTTTAGAGCATTGTCATTTAGAGCGATCCTCTTGAAAAAGAAGATTCATTAATTAGTTACACTGGCAGTCTCTTTAATTAGGCATTGCTGAGTACCTTCAGTCTTTGTGATCTTTGGCATTCTTAGCTTGTTATACTTTATTTACATATTTTTTGGACACATACGTAATTCCTAATTAACACTGTAGACCCTACTCCAGTTATTTCAAGATGTCACATACTGTGGATCTTCAGACATGCTTTCTGGATATCTGCTGAATATAAATTACTGCTCTAATCAGACCAGAAAACCTGCATCCTGCATCCTTTTATTTGGCTACAAGAACACCCACCAGAGACATCCAAGGGAAGGTAATCCAGTTTCCAGGAGGTTTCAGTATGGGAGCAAATGAAAGGCACTTACAAAATGAAACCTTTCAAAAGACATTTCTGTCAGGAATTTTAAAAAGAGAATTTGCCTGCAGGGAAATCCTCTGGCAGCCGGCTGTCAAAGGCACATCCCGCCAGGGTGGTCTGCGGGAGAGAGCCGAACAGCACAGATCGTGTTGGGATTTCAGGAGACTCAGGCAAGCACGGTGTTTCTTAAAGCAAGTGGAAGACAGAAGAGCAGGCATTCGTATATCAGACATAAGCCACAGCCCTCAAACAATAAATCTTAGCAAGGCAGTACGTGAGGAAACACAGGGTGCTTCTCTACTTTTGTGGCATACACCTGTATTGGACTAAGCAGCAATTTAAAGAAAGAATCTTCTTTTCTTCAAGCTGTGACCTTCTTTTGCACCAGTTTGGCCAAATGCATTTTTTTTTATGCCTCCACCCTAATATCCAGCTTCTATCTACTCAATTTCTATTTTTAGAGGCAGCAGAGAGGGTATTTTGCAGTGGGCAATACTGTAGAGGACAGAGAACTTGTAGAGGTGACAAGAATATTATGTCTCCTCTCTGTCTAGCTTATCTGATCCTACCAAAAATCTGTTTTATCCTTGCTAGATTACTCTGATCTTTTAGCCCCAGTGTTATCCATCAGTGTAGTACTCTCTGGTCTTTACACTTATTGGTAATGGTGATCAATATACAAAAATTACAGCATCTTTCTAAAAGGTCTGTGCTCTCTGTTTCTCAAGACTTGTCCCACTGCTTTCTACAGATTTAACCTCTTATTTAATAGGTGTTTATCTCCCCCTGAGATAAGGCTTGAGCTTATACCTTAGAGTGGCTGGCTACTGCCCTTACACTAGTAGATAATCATATAAATTAAACGGGTGCATATTTCTGTGCCACCTCCACAGCTTACACCACCCCAGTTCATAAGGGCACTATAAAGCCTGATGAACAGTCCCAGCAAAAGCACTTCCTCTTATCCTCAGAACTAGTATAAGGAAAGAGAATGTGATTTAGGTGTGCAATTGATAAATCCTGCCCAGAAATTCCTGCAGAACAGAGCTGGAGGGTCTGGATTTGTAATCTCCTCATCGCTGAAAGAAACAAGGTCCTGATTAGCAGGGGGAGGTAAGAGAGAGTGTGACACCCCCCTCAGGTTAGCAGGACCAGTCAACACCATGGGAGCTGCAGTACTCCACAATTAATTATGCTGAGGCTGTTCTCTCTCTGACTTTTTAGCCACAAAATATAGCTCTTTACTGCAGTAAAGCTTTTATAAATGGTGTAAAAAAAAAAAAAAAATTAGGCTCAGGCTTCTCACATATACACAGAGCTGCACCTGGCAGTTGTTTGGCAGAGGAGAAAACAGTGGCTTAGCATACGGGAGCTGTAGGAAGGGGGCCATTCTTTTATCTTCATCTTTCTGCAACGTCCTGCATTGGGAAGCCTGGTCTGTGAGAGCAATGATAACGCAAATATGTAAATAATGGTGACAGCAGCAATAAGGATATTTCTTTTCTCTGGTGCATGGAGACATGGGGTTTTGGCAGCTGACACTGCTGCCTGCAATAGAAACTGCTTCTCCAGCTTGGTTTGGCACTGTGAAACCAGAGCCAGGTCTTGTTTGAATCAGATACGTCTCTTCTCAGAAACTGCAAAATCTGGGCTGACAAAAACTCAGTGTTAGAGTTGAGCGCTTGTGCTCGGCAATCGTCTGTCTCCAGGAGGAGATAGGTGCTGGTCTTGGCTTAAATTTCTTCACTGAGGGGAAAAGTTTTCACATCCTTAAAGCCTTTGCTTCAACAGGGTGCAAATTTGTCCCTCTGCATGTCCTTCCCAGCAGAGAAGGGAGTGCCACAACTTCTGTACTGTCTGGAGGCACACATGATGTCCTGTAAGAGACTTCATCTGATGAGACAAAGACAGGGCAGGATGAAGGGCAGGTCACTGATGCCTGACCTGGTTGCCCCTATGCTGCAGTATGTGGCTCTGTAGTATGGGAGAATAGATGGAGTTGATTTTAGCAGAGCTTTCAACATTCTGCACCTTGGATGGTAACTTTGTAGCCAGGTAAGAAAGATATGGACTGGACAGATGGACAAGAAGGGACATAAAAATTGGCCAGACTATTGAACTTAAAGGAGAGTGGCTTCTGTTTCACTGTCTACCCAGGAGCTGGTCCCAGGTGGTGCTCCTTGGGGATCGATACTGGGGCTGGTATTTCATGATGCTTTCATCAGTGACCTGACTGCTGGGAGGGGATGTACTCTCAGCAAGGTAACACTGAATTAGGGGGCAGGTGGGTGTGCAAAAGGACAGGGAGGACATTCAGAGCAGCCCCAACAAGCTGGAAGAGTATAAGTATGGACTAATAGGAAGAAGTGCAGTTCAGGGCCACTGAGGGGATTAAGGGTCAGGAGCACAAAGTAAGTGAGAGGAGTCTGAGGAAACAGGCTTGGTTTGGCCTTGAGAAAAGTGGACCAAGGGGGACTGCACTGCTGTTCTACCCCGTTTGAAGTTCTGACTTCCAGTACCACGGAGAAGACAAATCCAGGCTCTTTACAGTGATATACAGACAACTAGAAAAGGTTGTAGCATGGGGAGGGACAGACTGTCACAGTGGAAGAAATATTTATAGTGAGAATGGTTGCACACCAGAAAAGGATGTTCGAATTGGTTTGGAGTCTGCATTCGTGGAGAGGTTCAAAGCTCAGCTGGGCAAGGCTCTGAGCAACCTGCTCTCCTTTGACACTTGCCCCAATCGGAAACATCCAGAGGTCCCTTCCAACCAAAATCATTATGTGATTCCATGTTTTTTATGAACTGATTTGCCCTTCCATTAGAAATAATTATTTAATCAAATGATAAGACCATCCTGTTGCATCTCAATATTGGATGTACTTCACAGGGAAAAAACAGACTAAAGAAATACAGTGGTTGTACAGCCAATCTTTCACGCAACTTCATCTCATGGTAAAGAGTACCACTATATCTTAGTCACCTGTAAGTGAACATAAACCTGCGTAAAAATAATATATGGCAGTGAATCTCAGAAGACAGCTTCTCCTGGTAAAATCTGCACGTGGCACATTGATACAAGAATTATATATGAAGATGATAGTAAACCTTTTCTCAGGCTGATGAACTACACCAGTAGTCCTGCAGAGCTGAAGTATTCTTCAGTTGGTTATCAGCATCCTACAACCATGGGAAAACTCAGGTGATACTGAGTATGTCATACTGCAATATATAAAGCTCAGCTTCCTATCTTGTCTTTATATTGTTGTGCTTGTAATTGTCAGTGAAGGAGAGGACCATTGGAAAAATTAAATGGCTGTATCAAGATGAGACCCATTATTTTAAGAGAGTTGCATATTTCAGAACACACTCTGTCTAACAGAGAACTGCTCAGTGAAAAGGCCTTTCTGATCTCAGGAGCCCAGGCTTCCACACGCAGTCTGGCTGCCCAGGTCCGCCGGTCAGTGACTCAACACTGCCTATTGGTTTTCCTTAAGGAAAATTAAGTCAGTGACATAGGGTCAAATTCCTTCAAGTGAAGATGTGGTTGAACTACAACTGTCTGCAGGAATCCCATTTTTCTGACGTTTATTTTCTTAGAAGGGTTTCCCTTGATTACTTGTTCATCTGTAGTGAGAAATGTAGGTTCTCTAGAGGGAGTGGGTTTTTTCCCCTCAAATCCTGGTAGAGAGCAAATTATTCATAGCTCCATAGACACCCATTTAAGGGTGTTGCTCTGCAGAAAGAGACCCAGTCTATCTTCCTCAAAGGGCAAGAGCCACTTTCCCAGAGATTTGTTTAAGCTACCTGTAAAATAAACATGACTTTACTGTCAGCACCATAGGTACTAAATCAAGAAAGAGGACAGCCGTTGCTAGGAAAAGAGATTTTACAGTCTATGAAAATATTGCCTGTAGCAGGAAACAGAATGTGTTGCTTAATTGCTGTGCTCTCAGCTCCCTGCTCGTCTCACTGCCAGCTGCCTGCTGCACCCAGCACAGTGTCCTGTTCCTGCCGTGACCACTGTGCTCCTCCATCATGTCCTGAAACATCACCACCCTTTCAAAATAGGATGCAGGATGACAGTGCAGTTGGTCTTGTTCAAATCTTCTGGGATGCGTGTTGTCTGTGGTAGGAGAGAGGGTGAACACGAGTGCAGTTGTTGCCACAGGGGCACAGTGATGAATTCCCATACTGCTATAAACATCTCAGGCATCGGGGCAATTGGGAGAGGTAGCTCCAAGGGGAGGAATGCATTTACTGTCTGAAATGCAGTATGAAGCAATATGGTCAGAGAAGCTAGTAGCCTAATCACATTAGTGTGTGCTAGAGCTGCTGGGGAGTTATTTAAAATGACTTGAGATTGCAGCTGAGAAAAGCAGCTCTGGCAGAGTAGCCTGAGGAAGAAACTGTGTGTCATGGCTGTCAACCTTCTCCTCTTACACCAGGTGAAAAATAGAAAAAAACACCCCAAAATAAGCACAGCCACCAGGAACATGTCTCTGCAGGAAAAATGTGACCTAGGTGCCACCACCGGTGCGGTGACCGGCCACCTTCACCCTCCGCTGTGCTGTCGGGACTGCAGGGCTGTGAGAGGCAGATTGGCCATCAGCCAATCAGGAGCTTCTGATGGCTGGAAACCCCCCAGCCTCCAGACCCTGGTGCCTGAACAATATGGATACAGAGGGGACAAGTCCCTAGGGAACACTCCGTCACATCATGGAAAAGGACCAGGTTTTCTAGGTCCCAATCTAATATACCTGTGACCCAGGGCAGACTGACAGAGGTTCCTCTGGGCCCTGGTTGTTCTGTTTCTGAAGTAGAGGTGAAAGTATTTTTGACATATGATGCTAAACTTCTATGTGAGTGTAACAGCTTGGAGATACTGAGATGGGAGGGGAAAGAAATATGTTATTTTTACTAGACTTCAATGACATTGTAAAGACTTTAAAAAACAGGCACCAGGAAAGTAAAACCAAGAATATTTGCTTTCTAGACCTTACCTTGCAGAGCAATTTTGCTTCCTGCCAGTGCTGGCACCTGTGAATGCTTACTAGCCAAGGATGGCCAACTGGGAATGCCCTAAACTGGTCAGGAAATTTGGATTGCTCCTGCTTGTTTCCTTGAGCATCTGAAGGCACATGCAACCCTGTATTTTTATTGGGATGTGATAGAATTGGTAAATCATGTGCAAATTATTTAGCTATTATTGTTTACTAATAAAATTTCAGATATCCCCACACATACACAAAAGGGGGTGTAGCACCACCTCACGTTGCTCTCTAGTGCTTAAATAACAATATGCAACTTAACAGAAAACTGAAGCATCCCTTACCATCCATCATTAAAAAAAAAGACTAGACTATACTGTATTGTACCATACAATACAAAACTATACTATACTATACAAAACTATACTATACTATACAAAACTATACTATACAAAACTATACTATACTATACTATACTATACTATACTATACTATACTATACTATACTATACCAAAAAATGTATATTAGTTTTCATGCTTCTATGGTCTGCAAGAGCATCATGATGTGGCCCACCTGAGGGAGCAGGGGGCCCTGGGCTATGCCAGTATAATGTGGTATTTCTGGTGGTGCATGTTTCTCTATTTTACAACACTCTCAGTGCATAACTTACTATTTTCAGGCTCTGTAAATCCCTGATGGTTGTGAAAACAGGAGAGACTAGAATTATTCATACACAGATATATTATTAGGAGCAAAAATTAATGAGAACAACACTATGGGTAGGAAAGATGAGACTGAAGGAGTACTTCCTGCCACAGGGATCTGACTTAACTGTTCCTCTTCCAGAGTGACTCCCCTACTGTGTTCACTGGCAATTTCAACCCGCAAGACAATGAAAATTAAACCAGACACTGAGAAATCTGGGAAAAAGGTTTTTTTACACAATGTTTCCCTCTTGCTGGGAAATTATATCTAAGCCTCCTGGGCACAAGTGCCCCCATGCCCTAGAGCACTGGCAGGGATGGCCAGTGGCACCCATATGTCATCTCTGTGACTGCCTGAAGCCTCCTGGGAGACAGGCTGTGATGGAAGAGGAGTCAGCATTCAAAGATAACCCCTGCCAGTCAATGCATCACCAGGCAGGCTGAGATATCAAGTCACCATGGATGCATTTTTCAGACTGAAAACTGCCCCTTGGTTACTTCCCAAGAAAACTGTGTTCCTCATAGGACCTCCAGTAGTCACAGGACACTTCTCAGATTGAAGGGGCTTATTTCAATTCAGTGTGATATTTGGGGCTGCTAGAAAGCAGAATGAAATAGAGCATGAAATACATTTTTCCTAGTAACTCAGAAATAATGACGGACAAGTTCAAGGTCTAGAGAATCCCAAAGGAAAGGCAACATATGGAAAGCCTGACCATTGCTTTTCATGGAAGTTCATACCAGGTTCCTGTGCCGGGCACTGCTCCTCGCCGGGCAGGGATGTGGTGTCCTGCAGGGGACAGGCATCTCACCTTGGCACACTCTGCCAGGGCCAACTTGACATGACATGCAGAGCCTTTCATTTCTGAGTAGCACCATGTGCACACCACCGTTTACACTTTTAAGAAGATGTCATCCAATAATGGGAAGCACTTCTGCAGCTGGGTAATTGAATTCAGAGCAATCCATTCCTGAATGGAAAATTAATAACTTGGCGACTTCAGACTTTACTTTTATTAACTCTTTCCCTAACACTCAGGAAACAATCCTCTTAAATTTTATTAAATAAAGAAACCTCTTAAGACTTACAATAATTATGTTACTTGTGCATCTTCCCAGTTCATATGCATACCACACTTACATTTGTATTTCATATCCAGCATGTTTGTCCTAGAAATGTCCTAAAATACCTGCCTTTAAGACAAACAATACCACTCACAGTGAGCACTGTTTGCAGAAAGCACAGGCACCATTCAGCCTGGATAATTTCAACATAGGCTGACCATACAGAAGTTCACACACAAAAAAAAATTGTGAGTCGTGTTGCATTAATGGGTGAAGTGAGTTCATATGCCTGGGTTGGTATTAACAGAATAACTCTGTTGCCATTGCTCTCACTAATGCAGCAGTAGGGAAACTGCTCTCCATCACAGCATCTCTTCAACATCTCAGATGAGCCATGTGTGCATAAAAAAAAAAAAAGCCAAAACCCTCAAAGTTCTTATCTCAGAAGAAATTTCATGGAAACTTTAGGAGTTTTCCACTGGAAAAGTTGTATAAACTCTTATCTCAGCATTCAGATAGGTCATACAGTCTTGCTAAGCATCATTTTTTTGTCTACTCTGTACAACTAGAGCTGGGTACTAAAGGTACATGGCAAATAAGTAGAAATATGTATAAGGGGAGTAAAAAAATAAATTGCTTGTTTCGCTCTCTTGGAATTTATTCCCAGCATTTACAGCAAACTGAATAATCAAGTGAGTAAAGCTTTACTTCAGACTTAGTATAAATTCAGCACTAATCTGATTACAAAAATAATTCTTTTTCAGGGGAAAGTAATATGTTGACTGAGATATAAAGCCTGAATATGCTGGGAAACAGAAACCAGGCACAAGAAAGCATATATCTGTCCTACAGATTAATTACAGGGAAGCACAAAACACAAAAAAACCCACTTTCCCTTTCTGAAAAAAAGCCCAAACATTCAAACTGAGCATGAAATGGGAGTAATCCTGTTTGCTGAGAAGTATCACAGCAGGAACTCCAGAGAAAGTGGTTGACATGGCTGTCTTTACCAAGTGATCACGTAGCCAGGGATGCCTTGCAGCACCCTGTGCATGTCACCCTGCTGTAACAAGATTGCCCCTTATGGCTTCAGCAATGATAAAGGAGGACTGTTCAGCAGTTTTTGTTCATAGGATTTAATCTCCTTTAGAGTTGGGATTTTTGATGGAATTTTTTTTTTTTTTACTGCTGTGTTAAGAAACCTCAGACATCATGCAAAATGCCTTCAGGAACATGGATTTGGGGTGAAAGCTGCACAGGGCAGCAGTTGGGTGAGGGGAGAGGAGTCACTTCTCTCAACTGGGAAGCTTCCGTCCTGGTGTGAATGGTGCCCTTTGGCTTCAGGCACAAAGTCAGACCCTGCTGGTGGCCCTCAACCAAGGGCATGAAGCCAGACCCCATTGGATGACTTTTCTGCAGATCCCACACTGCCTTGTGGGCAAACAGGTCCACATGCTCTGGAGGACACCATGCCTTGAACTGTACACACTTCCGTCCCAAATCTTCTGACTTGAGGTTTTTGTTCATCGCTTTGCTCTTGGTCTCTGAACAGTTTTGGGCAGCAGCAGCACCCTCACAGTTTGAACCTGTCATTGGCACAGGCTGGGCAGGGAAAGAAAGAAACAGGAACAGCTTTGAAAATGCCAGCATGGGTGGACCATAGCCCTGTTTGTAGGCTAGAAATTGCTACAATGCTATGGGGGTGTATAACAAAAGTCCAACCCAGGGCAGCTCAGCAAGGCCTGATGTGGCTCCTACTCCTGACTCAAGCATTGTACAGAGCACAGCTGTGATATGTGCTGGGAAACAGAACATATCAGACACCTACCAAGAGTGCATCACAGACAAAAGACTGGGAAATGTGCAAATCAAATCAGAAAGAGGATAGCTCAGATTGCAGATCTGCCAGCTGACAGGAAGGCAGATGAGCTGATGGCAACATACAAGTTAAAACCTCAACCCAGTTAGATGTTGATAGACGTGGAGCAATCTCCAGAGAAACTGAAATGGTTGGATGGATGTCAGCATCACTTTGAGAGTCCCAGTCTCACTACTGATTTTTTTTTGCAGCCCAGAAAAAGAGAAGAAAGTAATACAGTGCAGTAGAGGAGACTGCAGTCATTAAAGCATTTCTATATCTGCTCCGCATTTTTTCGACCTCAAGGAAATCTCTGCCAGGGAAATTTGAGACTTTTGGGAAGTATATCTCACATAATGGTGGAAAAGAGCCTGTAATTTCACAGTAAGGCAGGATCTGATAATCTTGTACTAAATGTGATTTAACTTAAATTATCTCATTAAATGATCTTATTATTATTGCCCATTGTTGAGCAGCAATAGGTATCTGGGGCACTGCTGTATGGTTCCCCACGAAAAACTCAGTGATGTAGAAAATCTGTGTATATTTTTAGTGTAATATCTTTTAATGACACATTTACTGTGGTCCTTGAGTACAGGATCACAGCATACGAACCAGGCTTGTTTGCCTGCTTGCTTCCTTCCTTCCTTCCATCTTGTCCTTTTCCTGCCTGGCAGGGATCATGCCAGCCTGAGGAACTGACTCTGGTAGCAGACCTTCTTTAGAAACATCATTCACAGCTGTTGGGAATCTATATTACCAAAAATAAGCACCCCCAGCATGACTTTACAGAGCATTTAGACCTTTGCATACCTGTCAAGGAAGCAAGCTGTAGTTTATCCTAAATTCAAATGCTCTCTAAAACTTTGAGAAGCCTTGATATTAAATAAACACCCCTTGAGTTTCAATGACACCTAATAGACAGTCATCCATTAACATGCTTGTAAAATGCTTTCCTATATATAACTGAATATCCTAAGGGCTATTTAAACTGTGCTTAATTAATTTCCAGTTTTGTTGATCTCCCCAATACAAAGGCAACGTCTGTTCATGACTAGGAGCCGTAATAGGGGCTTATTTCAAAGTCTCAGGGGTTTCTTATGTCTTTTGTATTATTCAGAATCTCTCCGTTGTGAGTGGGATTAAACTACACCTGAACTTTGCAAGAAAATACACTGCAGTAAAAATAATCAATGTTTCACTGTAAAAAAGTTTAAAACCTGTTCGGAGCCAGGTAGCATCTGCCCAAGGCCCCAGTTTATTCTGCCTTGTACCTGTTCACCCAAAGCATGGACAAGAAGAGCAACCTGGGAAGCACTGAACAGCTGCAGCAGGGATGAGCCCCCCTCGGGTGGGCCACCATCCCTGTCTTCACAAGCTTCCGTGCACAGCAGGACGTGGTGAGTTTGCAGAGCACCTGCAGCAGGGATGCAAATGAAATTTATGGTTTGTATCTGTTGCCTTTAGTCCTGCTTGGGGCTGGCTCCCCAGGAAATTCCCTGTCCGAGGCCCTGCTCTTCATTCCATTGGAGTGCTCAGCAAGGTGAGGGCAGCACATGTAGCCCTGGTGTTTTGCAGGGCTCCCTGATGTGGTTTGCAGGGTGACCAGGAGAGGACACAGGGCCGTGAAATCCAGCCTGGCATCTGTCTGAGTCAGCTCCCAAGGGAAGGACTATTCCCTTCCACTATTCTCTTAAAGCGGCCACTAATTCAGAGTCAAACCAGACCTCACCTGTAAGAGACATGGCTGTTTGGGCCTCAAAAATCACATGCTGGCAGGGGCCAAAGAGGGAAAGTGAGCTGAGCCCTATTGCATGTTGGAAAAGACGCTTCAGTGTCTTGAAGGGACCTGTCCCCCAAACTGAAAGCTTGCTGCACCTGACCTACACACGTGTTTCAAATCCTTGTCAAAGTCTGGTGGGCAGCTCTTCTCCCAGGTAATTGTGCTCTCTCACCCATCAAACCACCTCCCAAGTTCTGGTGTATGCAAGAGATGCAAGGGTTCTCTTGATAGGATTATTTATATTTATATTTATTTGTAAACAGGTCAGAAAACTGAAAAAATAACAACAGCTACAAAAATCCCATGACAGTAAGGAGCAAAGCAATGCATCACATTACGTTTTTTTTATTTTTACAGCTCTGCAATAATATCACAAAGAGGAACGATAAAAAGCAGTCCATATAATTCACGTGTTAATAGCCCACATATTCCAGAAAGGAAAAAAAAAGAGAGAGGATAACATTGCCAGAGAACAGACATGAAAGGTCAAGGCAGATCAAGTTGCTGGCAATAATCAAACACGAAAGAAACACCTTAGAAACTTGTATTTAAAGAAGAATCAAGCAACAATAAAGAATGTTAATGAAAACCAGGCAAGTATTTCATTTCCGAGAATGAAAAGTGCTTTTCAAATGTGTTTGTCCTCAGATAAAAAGAAGAGAGAGAGTGCAGAGAAGTGGTGTCCTTGCAAAACCCCAGCAGAGCTCAGACTGCAGTGTAGGCTCCTGGGACAGCCTCTGAAGTTAAGCAGGACAGGGGGCTGAATTATGCCTCCTTTTTCATCTTTGCCTGCACCTTTTGCTCACATTCTTTTGTATGTGTAAGTCCCAGGAAGCATCGATGGAGAAAACCAGAAGGATGTAAACTTGCTGCTAAGTCATCAGGACAACCTCTGCTCATCTCATCCTCGGCAGCCTGATTTTGCAGGGCTGTGTCCAAGCCGTTGTCATTGCTATTCATCTCACAGCTGCGCTTCAGAACTTTCACCTGCAAATGGGATTACGAATGCAATCATTAGTACAGATTCCCCAAGAAGCTTTCACAGTATTACAATTAGATTTCCCATTCTAGCAGCATCTAAATCAATATGATATGATTAGTTACTCTCGTGGATTACATGCTGCTGTACAAAACCTTCACACACAGAAATCTGAGTAATTTAATCAGGCAGTAATGGATTCTGGGAATGCTCCCACTGTCTAGAAACTTAAAATCATTCTGTCTCTATAATAATTTGCTATTATGCACCTGAAGCTAAATTGCCTGACATACCTGACAGTGGACAGCAGTGATTAAAACAGGTCACATCTCATCAGCCAAAGTGGCAACTCCCTCTGAATTCACTTTGAAAATTTGAGGGAGAAAAAAACCCAAAAACCACCTTTACTTGTTTTTCCTGGGCTATAACTTAGGTTTTAAGCTGTCTTTTTAAATACATCTATGTGTGTATTTGTGTGTGTGTGTGAGAGAGAGAGAGAAAGACAGTGTAAGTGATATCCATTTCTCTTTATTTGAGTCAAGGTGAGAGGAATATATGAACTAATGCTCCTGGGGAAATGCAGCAGACCAAGGCAGAAATGAGCACATCATTTTATTTCTCTGAAAGTGCTCAGCACTGCTGAGCAAGATATTGGGAAGGAGGAACCTTTCTGGAAGGGTCTTGAAAGAAAGGAGTCCTTGGCTGCCACTGTCAGCAGCTCACAGGAGAGAGCAGTGCTGTGCAAATGCTGATGGCTGCTGTTCAGGAAAGGGTTTGCACCTCATGTTTCCCCAGCTTGGATAAACAGCTCAGCCCCGCACCTCTGAGCTGCAGCTGCTCTCCTCTGCAGCCATCCTGGGATTGCAAACAGCCCTGAAAAACAAACCACCATGCTTGGCACTTGCAAGGGCGGCTGACAGTGGCGAGGGGATAGCACACAAACCTATGCATGGAGAAACAGCTACAGCTTCATTTGAAAAATTGGGCCTGTATATTTCTAGGCATAAAATACTCAGAAATGTGCTGCTGTTCTTCTCTTATCCTACCAGTGTGCGACAGCTTATGCCTAAGAAATACAAGCTGTTATGTTACTGTTGAGGACATTCCTTTTTTTTACGGCACAGTTGCACTGAAGTAGTCCTGGCCCATAGTGCCTGGGGACTCCTACTTTTGAGGACGATTTTTCCTATGGTAAATTGATACTTCACAGAGCCAGTTGACAAGAAAAGAAAGAAAAATAGCTATCCGTGGAAACTTTTCTAAGCAATAATCGCCAGTGAACTCTGCCCTCATTATAAAACTCTACATAGCCTGACATAAAAAAGCCCCATGATGCACATACACTTTTCACCTCTGTATTCCCCATAATAGTCTCAGCTATGTTACTCTGTTCAGATATGCTTAACAGTGGCAGTGTTACTCTACATCTTTTTGGGGGTAAGGTGTGGTCTGTGTGCTGAGCCAGGAGTGGAATGTGCCAGGGCTGCCCTGTGCCCAGAGGTACTGCAGCACCAGCAGCGTCACACCTTGTGGCACCACCAAAACCCCACTGGCACTGCTGGGCACATTAGTCCTCCTGACAAGAGGCTGTCAGACAAATCTCTTCTTAATTCTTTATTGGAGGTGCTGAAGGAAATCTGTGGAGGTCGTTAACTAAAGCTTTTGGTGCCGGTGGCATTTGGGCAGGGGGAGGAAGGTGCTGGCAAGCAGCTGGTCATGGCCACTCATTCACCCATCCTGTGCAGCCCACAGTCCCCACTGAAAGGAAGGGCTGACATTTACTGCAGGCTGGAGATGGGACCGCTGCTTTACCATTAATAAACAATAAAGCTATTAAGGCATATTAAAGCTTGGCAATGAACTTGTCAAAATGGATGATCTATAAATCAATGTAAACAGCGGTGACAGGCAGTAATTGAATTCCAGTGGTCCCTCATAACATGCTAAATGTGAAGGGACATGACATGCTGAAAATAAAGTAAGAAAGCTGAAAAATTGATAGAATTAACGTTCTCCTGGTGAAACGTGGCATCACTTTAGCCCTTAATGGGGATCAAACTGTGAATACGTATTGACTTCTTCTTTTAAAGCAAGAAAATGGCCATGTATATCTGAGACTTCCCAATTTAGAAATGGCTGCTCAAAAAGTTCACAGCCACGCTGGATGTCACTGCCACAGAGCAGCAGACAGAGCCCTCCTCCAATGGGTTCATTAGCAGGACTTCTTGCTTTACTTGGGTAGGAAGAAGGATGGGGTTTGTTCAATCCAGAAAGCCTCTGAAGTTGATTCATCCATTTTCATCTTCCATAAAGGACCAGCAAAAGCCCATTGGGCAGGAAAAGTTAATGGTAGCATGCTGCCAGGCTCGGGTGGCTACATATCTTTCAAATTCAAATATAACAAGCCAGGCCTCAAATATCAGCAGAGATCGAGACAATCAGAATGGAAAGAAATTGGTGAAGTCGCAGTAAGCCTTTTAATGTAGATTCAAGTGACAGCAAATAAATCATGACAGCTTCTGTGGATGGAACCAGGGCCTCATTCTTTATTTTCTCTTGATGTACTCCACTCAGTGAAGCCTTTCTTAGGTGATTTTCTCAATTAAGCCCTATGCCACTGGAGTTCAGAAAATGCTGAAATGGACAGTTCAGACATCTTACTGCAGGTTATTTTCTCTATGTCACCTCACTCATGGGCAGAGAGCACCTGTATTCAAAAATCATGGGAGACATTTGCATTTCAAGAGTGTCTCTGGGCACAGAGAGGGAAAGCTATAAAAGAATTACATATATGAGAGTCCATGGAAGAGTGGTGGCCTGCTAATACGGCCCTGAGTGGTTAAGAGCAGCAGAGATGGGACAGAGACTGGTCATCAGTGCAGAATGAGTGCAATAGCCAAAGAGCAGTGGATGTGCCTGACTTGGCTACCACCACTGGGCTAAAACTGCTGCATGGGTAAAGTCCCAATTTAACAAGAAGTAGAACTTCATTAG
The DNA here is from genome assembly GCA_013399195.1 of Dicrurus megarhynchus. NCBI lineage: Eukaryota > Metazoa > Chordata > Aves > Passeriformes > Dicruridae > Dicrurus > Dicrurus megarhynchus. The sequence continues at coordinate 606,673 of VXAD01001120.1, forward strand.
GGCCACTCTGCACCATTTGCCTGTGTTTGGAAGAGAGACAGTTCAGGGGGGACATTTTCTGAGAGTTACTCTGTTTTGACACAAAATTTAAAATTAAAATGGAAAAAACCCATATGAAACAGATCAAGGAGGCAGCACTTTTTCCTTTTAAATATAATTTAGCCTTTGAGGTCAGCCAAGACTCATCTGACCTATCTGATGTGCATTCTGTCTTCAGATTTGCTGAGCATGTACTGATATAACATGAAAGGTTAAGGAAACCCGTGATAAAAACTGTAAAACCTTTAGAGACGATCTGCAGAAATGTAGGACATGCATCATCCATACCTTGCATGGAGACTGGTGAAGCAGGTCTCAAAACAATTTTGCCTGTGGGGATATTGAGGGTGCCAGTATCCAGCATCCCTGCCAACTCTTGCACACCATTTCCCCCCATGCCATCCTAAACTCCTCAGTCAGGAGCTGTGTGTTACCTTCCTGTGCCTTTAAACCTGCAGGAGCTGGGAAGCATGGTGTGCACTAATAGTACTGGCTTTAACCAACAGGACAGCTCTGACACGTTGTCTGCTGAAATAGATGAACTTGCCTTGACTTTTCCCTGCATTTGCATCATCCTTAATTTTTCTTACATGGAGATTTTTAACTGTCATTTAAAATATGAGAATTTAGTCAACTGAAAGCAGTGCTGATTAGCTCAGTATTATAATTGTGCTTCATGAACACCTACTGCTTGTATGTTACAGCTCTCCAAATTCCCATTACACTATTAATCTAGGTTTTATGATACTTCAGAACTGAAGTATCAAAAAACTATGATGTAAGTGGAAGAACTCACAGTGGCAATTTACAAAAGAGCTCATATGGGTTATTATGAAGCAACAAAAATCCAAAACAAGTGAGCCTGTTTGCAAAATCCAGAGAGTCTGTTGACCTGGGAGAACAAGTAAAAACCAGATATGACATGGCAATAGCTGGCTTTTCAACACTGCCTATAGCATGTCACCATGCTGGGTTCAGAGCTATGTACTTGTTCTTCAGTGTAGATGGAAGAAGCCCAGCCCTCTCCACTCAGATATCCTTTCTCCAGCACCTGTGGGGGAAGAGAAGCAGCCTGTTGCGATTGTGTTCATACACTATTCACATTTCCATTTGTTTTCTCAGTCACTATGCTCAGAGAAGGGTTTTGTACCATAAGAGAAACCTTTATTCCCCAAATGCTTACACCCCAGGGAAATTACAACACAAGCATCTCAGTCACTGCTGTGTTTGGTTCTTGTGTAGTGTAATTGTACCAGACCTGTTGTGCTCAAGCAAGGCAAGACACAAGCCTGCTCTGCAGAGTCAGGGAGCAGAGAATTGGTCTACCCACCTTGCACTGCTGTGCACAAGCTCTCTGTCCGCGTGTCCACCTCAGCAGTCCACACCTGGGGCGAGGAAAGGGGCACTGTAGAGAGAAAAATGGCTTAAAATAAACTGACCAGTGTTCAAATGAAGGCTTATAAGGAAGTGTGATAAATCTGTCTGTGCTTCATCTGTACTTGGAACAAAACCAGAAAAAAGATATTTTTTACAGGAATGCACCACCTCATTTTCTTATGAAATAATCATCTCCTTGCAGAGTACTAGAAAGGGATTTCCCTGGGGGATCTTGGTAGTGAGAAAGGCACTAGGAACCTTTCCAAAAACTGTAGTTCCCTAGGCAGAGCAAGAGCTTTCCCCTTCTTAGCCCCAGCCCAAGTCCTAACCCATTTGTGACCCTTACTCTATATCCATCCCTAATCCTAACCCTTCTCTAGCCCTATTACGAGAGGAAAAGAAAGACTGCTTTTTTTTTTTTTTTTAATGTGAGTCTGGGAGAACTTCCCAACCCATGTTTAGGGTTAGGGTTGAAAGAGAAATGCCAGTACACCCATGGCAGTGAGACTGAAATGGGGTTGCACAAGGGAAGCAGAGACTTCAGAGATGGTAGCTGTGAGAAGTATTTAGCACGGGTAATGGCCAGAGGAAAACTGCCAGTGGTTCAGCCACAGTTGGTTTAGGGTTAATAGTAAGTTTAGGGTTAAGAGAAGAATAGAGTTCAGAGTTTTATTTGCAGTGGAGCTGAAAGAGAGCAGCAAAAAGAGAACAAAGAATACAGCAGCAAAATATTTTGGGTTCATCTGTCACACTAATCCTCACCAGCTACTAGTGAGGTGGTGAGGAATGAGTGACGCATTGTTTAGATGCACCTCTGAACCTAGTGATGCCTCCAGACAGAGCAAAACACCTCCCAGGGGCCAGGTGCCCTTTCTCCAGCACTGGCCAACACACAAAGGACTGGGATTAAGAAACGAATGTAGGGTTTTTTCAATATTGTTTAAAGACTGGTTATTCACAAACTGTACTCTAATTTCTGACCAGTAGCCAGCACTAGATCTGGCTCCTGAGACAAACACAACCACATTCTCGAAAACACAATACCAAAAAAGATGTTTTGCTCAAAGTACCTAAAATGGAGCCTGACAGAAGGAAAATAGATGCTACCCAGACACAAACTGTGCTGAAACACATTTCTGATTGTTACTAGGCTCGTTATTTTTCCCATGTTTAAGAATGGCAGTGTTTGGTGTCACCAGTCTCTGGAGGCTGCCTAACCAGAGCCTGCTACTGCTCATCTGCCCAGGTGCAAAGGAGCGGTACAAGGCTGCTTTCGGTGTCTCCATGGCTGCTCCTGCATGTCAAAGACCTACTGACAAAAGCAAGATGTTTGATTCTTGCCAGCAAAAAGCACTTGCGATCTTATTGTTCCCTGGACATGAGGACAAATAGCTATTTACTGTGAACCTCAGACTCACTGCAAGAAATTAAATGCCTTTGGTGGTTATGAATGTAAATAGATGTGTCTTCTTGCGATGAGACCCACAGATTCCAGGAATTGCTTCCTGCTTTACATTTTGGGTGAGTAGTCAGCTCTGAGATTGAAAAACACACAGCTTGAAGAGCATCCTTCCCTTCCTCTCCATGATTGCTAGGCAAGGGAAGGGGAAAGCAGGCTGAGTCCAACTGTGGCAAAACCCTTGGGAGGATATGCAAAGCCATCTTCTTGATTACGTAATCCCTCTGCAAACCCTTTGCCACTAAAATATGATTAAAAGCAGTGGCCGGGAGGAGTTCACCTTTAGAAAATGACACTTACAAGAAATTACTTCCCAAACAGGTACTTGCCTGAGTCCCTGAATTGAAGAAGAGGTTTGATGGATAAGAAGGCAATATGAAAATGTCTCCTCACATAAGGAAACAGAAAGAGAGCAATCATCAGAATTCATCAGCCTGAGAGGAGCAGAGTGTTTTCTTGGCACTGAGGGGACCCAATACACTAAATCGAAACCAGAGCACAGGCTCACAAAAGAAAGAGACAGATGTCTCTGCCATAAAAATACCACATAAATAAACTCTCTGGAAAGGGGATCCTATTTAAGCGCACACCACAGTGACATCTGAGAAAGACATAACCAAACAAAGCAGAGCATGAAGTTGGTATCAGCACTGGAACTGCAGCAATTTTTGAAGGGTTGGCCCATCTGCCAACCATGCTTGGGGGTTATGGCTTTGATGTTTTGGGTCTTCTTCTTTGCAAAGCCCCAATAGCCTCCTATTAACACCTGAATCATCACCCATGTATTTACAAATCACCCATTTTTAATTCATTCAGGAAAAAATGTTGTCCAGACTCATCAAAATCCTGCCTCCTGAGGGCAACAGGAGCTTCCTGGTGAAAACAGGAGTGAGCTGTGGTTCAGGGTGAGCTGTGTCCCAGGAAGATACCGCTATATCCATGACACATCCCAATGCGCAGGAGCGATATAACACTGCCACAGTTCCAGGAAATGCTCAGAAAATAAGCAGTGCCCTGAGAATGCCAGGCAGGACACCTCTCTTTTGATAATACGCCAAATATAAAAGCACAACCGTAAACTTTCTTTTATGAAGATAAATTGAGTCTTAAATCAAATCAGACTTGAGCCCAAACATGACTTTTACATGGCTGCTGAATGTAAAATGTAAAACATGACTTCAGTTGCCTAACAGAGAGATACAGACGATGTAGGTCTTCCTTGGATGTAGAGGGGCAGAAAGGAATAATGCAAAGACCAAGGCTTTGCAACAGCAGCCTGGGTGAAATACACATGGGAAGAACATCTTAGTAGCTCTATGTGTTAGAATAAGCTCTAAGTGCATGCAGGCATCACTGGAGGAGGTCAAATACAAACCTCTCCTTGGGAACGGGTGAGCTGATATCATAGCCATCTATGTTAACCCCTGGCACTGATTAGCCTATTCCCCACTCCCTGGAAAAGCAGTCTGCAAATAGCTTCAGGCCTGACCTACTTCTGCCTGCTTAGCTGCAAATTTCGGTGATTGGAGTTTTTCTGTGCTGGGTTTCTTCCAGAAAAATGTCAGACTTTTCTACCTTGCTCTTCAGAGGCTTTGAGTAAGTCCAAGGTCCCCAAATGTGTTCCTCTGAGCTGGAGAGAAGAGGGAGGGACGAGCTGTGGTGAGGGAGGGCACCCAGCATGCTGTGTGTTCACGACATTAAGTAAGCGTCACTGGTGGAAAGGAGTGATGTTTTCAAGGCATGTCTTGCACATCTGGATGAAGGCAGACTGCTTTTCACAGGCAGGCAATAGCTTTGTAAAGAGACACGGAAACCTGAGCAACATGCTTAACAGCACATTTATTCAGTGAGAAGTATTTTACAAATGTCATGTGTGTTGAACTCACTTTAGTGCTCTGAAGGTTGAGAGGGGACGGAGTGAATAGGTAAGGTCATCAGCTAACTCCAGAAAAAATCCTATTGCTGCAGCTCAAAAGCACTATGCTCTTTTTTACTGCTGAGCTCTGCCTTCTGAGCAAGAATATTCAGGGAAATCTAGTGGAATAGAAAAAGTTTTGTCCCTCAGCTCTTCCAAAGATACATGTCACCTCTTTGTCCCAGTCATTAGGAATTAGGCTGCAATTGATACAGTCATTTGGGGAGTTAGAGTAAGATAATGAATTAATTAGTTTTAGTTTTTTATTTCATCTCTGTGACTTGACCATTAATCATTTCTTAACAGGATTTTTTTTAATCACCCTACAGTCATACAAATTGAACACCAAATTTAAATGGAGCAGAAACATTGCATCCTAGTCAGAAGTAAGGAAAAACCTCCAACTGCATATCTCCATGAGACAGAAGTAGCTGTATCATGTTGATATTAGGAATTTTCCTATTAATAAATAGCACAGAAAAAAAAAACCAAAACCATCTTGCCATTAACTGAAACATGCCTTAACTGAAAAACTCCTACAGGACCCATCTTCTCAACTCTTTATTGTCCTGTTTCCATAATGCAAGTGAGAATACAAGTGCAGACCCTTAACAATATATATTTTTCTGCTATGCAGTGTTCAATGTTATATAAAATGCTCCATCCTTGAAAAGGATCATGAGCTCCAGTTTAAATTTTTCCTCACAGCTATACTGGTGCCAGGAAAATGAAAGAAGACTGTAAACGTGTGGATTTGGGGTGTACTCTCACTATATAGATCTTAGTATATATATATACATATCCTAGTATTTGTCCTAATTCTCTTCAGTTTTGTATGGCAATATGTTTATTAAATCAACACACAGAAACTATTGTTAGGCAGATGGCAGAGTCTGGTCTTAATTTGATGGAGTAGTTGAAAAAGAAGGATTATTCCTCTTTGAAAATTATAGGGAATTTCTTCACTGATTCTGGGATTTCTTGTTGCAGCAAAATGTTGCAGCAAAATTCACTACAGCCTGTTTTTTATACAATTCCATTAAAGAAGATTAAGAGATGAAAAAATTGCTTATTCAGACAAGAGAGAGAATGTGGATTTTTTTTTACTGCTGGGGAGTCTTGGGAAAGCTTCTGCAGTGACCACTTTTGCAAAAACAGCAAATTCATCTAGATTTGACAGGCAAACTACATCTGAGTAACGAAAGTATATATTTATGCACTGTTTGCATACAAATCCTCAACTGCATCCTTGAAAATCAGTGGAGCACTGCAACTCCTATAGCTACGTATAAAAGGGCTGAATAATTTTATGGTCAGCAATAATAGCATTTTTACTTTTGCAAATAAAGGAAACTTGGGCCAAGCAGAAATATGATTGCCACAGGCATTAAAAAGCAACAAGCATATATGTGTATGTGTAGCACTGTGTATTCAATCAGGTCCATCATGCTTGGATGGATATATCATCAAATCTTCTGCTAATATTCAATTTCACCTTTGTTTCCTTCAAGTGAGGTCTGCTCTGCTGAATCCCAGAGGCAGGTGAAGGCACTGCTGCCCTGAGCAGCCAGACCCCGGTGCCAGGTGGGGAAGGTTTCAGGCTATTTAGGGCCATTTAAGAACAACTTGATTGAGACCCTTCTTTGTCTCTCCTTGGCTTTTGTAGGGAACAAAGCAACTCCAGAGGGGAACATGAAGGACACCTAACACTGCTGTCCTACCAAGGATGTGGGGAACCAATCCTTGTGGATTGATTTCCCAATCAATGTGAGGCTTGAGGGGCTTCCACCTACTCCTCCAGTCCCCTTCTTGGCAGGACTCAGAGCTCAGCTGGTGGCCCTACTTGGTGTACTAGCCTTGTTCCCTGGGAAGTGGGACATTCTGGCTTCTTGGCTCTACAGTACTGACACAACTGAACCACTGGCCAGTAATATGTCCTAAATAGCAAATATAGGGACATGGATTGTTCAGGCATATTGGACAGTCATTTAATGAGGCATTAGGACACACTAAAAAATCTTCTCAATATCAACCAGGAATGTCTCAGGTGGACCTGATTCTGCCTTGGCAAGGAAGAAGGGCTGGGTAATGCCTAAGGTGTCAGCCTGGACTCTGCCCCTACTTCAAAGTGTGGTATTCAAATCACAGACCATGTCAAGGGAGTAACTGAGTCCTGACTCCTCAGCCTAGACCTCAGTAGAGCCATCCAACCCTACATCACTCTTTCCTCATCCCCCTTGGTTGCTTGCCACTGATGTTCTCTACAGATGTGTTTGAAGGAGCAGAAATGTATGGCGAATTGCTGCTAACTAACCTAGAAGACACTTCACTCTTGGCCTACTTTGAAGAGGGATTGATTTTTAGTGATGTTCACAGGGGTAGCAGGGCCCCCTTGGGTCTCAGGGTAGCTGGAGGATCTTCCCCCCCAGCAGAATGCCCAGGAATATAGCACAGGACAGAAACACACGAGACATTTCTCTCTGACGGTATTAAATCTGATAATAATGTCGCCAGCCCAAGAGAGAATATATTTCTCTTTCACAGACTGAAATAAAAAGTTAGCATTTTGAGAGCTTTGCATACATTACAGGAATTAGACATACTGCACCACAAACACTGCCGTGCTGCACGGGGCCTCTGCAGTGCTTGGGATCTATGTGTCCATAAATCAGACACTGTGGAAAGCATAAGAGGTGATCTGTCCTTCAGCACCACATGGGAGGCACACTTCACTCCTGATGGCAGCATGGCTGTGCAGCTCAGAGCTACGTGTGGGAGCTGGAGTTTACCCCTGCAGCACAGGGGCCTCAGGGACATGTGGCCCAAGCATTCAGCAGCAGCTTCTTCAGCAGCTTTTGCCATTTTGAACAATGTCCCTTCCCAAACAGGCTCTGCTCTCTTTCCCCTGCCATTCCAGCTGCAGCTAGCATGCTCCAGTGAAGCCAGTGGAAAAATTCACAGTTGTTTCCTCTGCACTGCTGTGCTTGGAGCTCTACCAGGACGAGGGAGCAGATCCACATGCTCCCTTCGTGTGCCCAAGGAATGCTGGTCCAGAGACTGCAGCTGAACCTTATCCAGGGTTATACAGGAGCTGAAATTTAAACTGAAGTTTCTTCCCTGTCTTTCTCCAACAGTCATGGAAAGGCACAGCAAAGTAGCTGGTGGCTCCCTTGGCACGGGACTAGGTCTCTACTGTGCAAATCATCGATTTCTTTTCCTAAGAGGACAGCAGGAGGCCACCAGTTTAAGTGACTTGACTTAGTTGCTCACATGCAGAAAGAATTAATTTGCAATGGCTGTAAAGCAGCAGGACAGCCAGGTGCAATCATGAATCTCGGCAGCTCTTCATATTTATATTAGGTCCTTTGCAGCTGCTCTAGAGGCGCCTCACTAACTCTGAACTTCCCCTGAATACCAAGTGACTATGGCTGCATGCAGTGCACTGTCCCTCCTTCCAAGAACACACAGACATAGCAGAAAAAGATAAAATAATCAGAGGAAGTGGTTGCAAAGTTTTTCCATTTGGAGAAAAAAGGGATTATTTTCCCTCAAGAGCAGTGTGAGAGGATGGGATAGCCTAAATCAGGTGTCTTCTGTGATCAAGTCAGGGCTGCCATCAGGAGCAGGACAGTGCAGTTTGTAACCCCTGCCAAAAGCTTGAAAACTTGTTTTTAATCCAGTTCTAGAAGTAGAAAGTTATTTATGTCTTTGTACATATACATTGTATGCAAGTGAGACACACCGACAGAAGAATGTACATGGACCTGGGCATGCGCCTTCGCTAAGCAAGGGAGTGGTGATGGAACACAAATGCTATGAATTTAGAGTTTGGATCTAGCCTCTCCAAAGAACTTTGTCACTTGTTGGACTGCTAACACAAATAAGGCTGCCTGAATTAGGTGATTCATGCCCCATTCCCTAAATTGCTGGTCAAATTTTGTGCCAAAACTTATGTGATTGGGGTTATGGACCACACTTGTGCATCTTCACCTGTGCTTGTGATCCAGTGTCTTCTAGGTGTGTATGTGCTACATTTGGCTTTAATGCATCCTTGAATATTTTGATTCTTTTTTTTTCTTCATCCTTGTGCCATGGGGTAGCACACATGGGTGTGGTGGAGTCATTCAGGCACTTAGGCACTTGGCCCACACATAGCTGCGTGGTGAGTTGGCGTTTCCCTTGCTTGAAATCCATCTCCTGATTACAAGTGGTTAAAAAAGTTTGCAGCATAAAGTTTTGACAGGATGTGTCATTTTCATTAAAGGTTTCATAAGGAGATTTGGCAGAAGGGGGACATTTCTTAAAATTAAACATGGTTGGGGCTCTGATTTAGTACATGAGACACGAGACATGAGCCTCTGCTTGGCAGCATCTGCAGTGAAAAGCTATGTGTAGAGCAAGGTGATCAGCACAGACCTCCTCCAGGAGGAAGGACCCCAGCTCTCAGCATGTGCCAGCACCATCACTAATACATGCTGCATTACGGTGTGCAACAGCACCCAAAAAAAATTTAAATTATGTGAAATGAGACTAGTGGTCTCTGGTTAGATGCCCACTGACAGCATGCTCTCTGCCCATCCTCATGTGTCAGCATGGGCTCAGGAGGCCTCATGGGGACCAAGCCCCAGGTCAGAGGAGGTCTGCAGCCATCTGCCCCATCCCAGAGCATGCAGGGGGGGCAGCAGCACTTTAAAACATGTCTAAAGGGGGCTGGGGAAGAAACCACAGGCTGTAAGCTATTAGCAGAGAGGAATGGATGCCTGGACACAGAACCGGGCAGCATAAGCCAGATTGAAGTGGATCCATATGTGTGAGTTTATCTAAGACTCAGAAAAGCTAAAGAAAAGTTCGGTGTCACAGAGTCAGGGTGAGCAGCAGCCAACATGATTGAAAAGCAAGCAAGCAATAAATAGAGTAGCCACCTATTCTGTGCCCTGGAGACACCAGCCAACCTGGCTGGCCTTGGCTGGCAGCCTGAGCGATGCCAGGTGTGAGCTCTATCACTCTCACTCCTTGGCTCTCTGTATTCTCTTTTTCAGTACTTAACTAGATGCTCTATATCAACATACTGGTGCATTTCCTCACTCACACACACTTCTCAGGTCTGTACTTTATATCAGAAAGCTTACACTCCTTTGAAGGAATATAAAAAAGTCATGCCACAGGTTTGTCCTTCCAACATCCAGTATGTGCATCCACCCCTGTTGCTATAATGACATTCAAATATGATACAGAACTGAAGGATAACTTTTAATTTGAGTGAAAGACAGAAGTTCTTTATCCCATAGCCTCAAGGGACCTATGTCCTCCAAGGTTATCCCATCCACTAGCAGTGCACCCAGCCCTGCTCTTCTCCTTCTAAACCTCCATCATTTTATTATTTTATTATTTTATTCAGTGTTTTAGGAAAAAGTTCTGAATGTATTTACTCAATAAAGGGTAAAACAAACCTCAACAACCTGCAAAGATCTGGAATTTCACTAAATCTATACAAAGAGAAAAGAAAGCAAAGTATGTGTGTTTTGATTTTTGGCCTCAAATTGTTGCTGCAGCTCAAATCCCCTGCTTAACTAACTAGAGTCATCTGTACTTTTCATCTCCACCTGTGCAATCATTTGCAGAAACATTATTAGCTGTTTGATTTTTTTCCCTAGTTTGCTTCCATAGCAACATCCATCAGGGAGAGAACAGCAGGAGCATATGGGGAAGTTATAAAGCGCATTTTCTACAAGAAAAGGAGGCCAAAGCATTTAACAGACAGCACTTAGGTTTCCCTTAGTAACTGAAATTCCAAAATACCTCTCTTGTTTCAGTATGTCCTAGTATTAATTAGGCTGCTTAATGAAGTACCAGTGCAGGTTGGAGGTAACACTTGGGTTGTCTTTAATTAATCAAGGTACTGGAACATTTCTTTGAGATTTAAGCTTATTGCCAAAACACATCTTTGTTACATTTTTGTGTGCACGTATTTTACAAGCAAGGCTCGGAGCTGTTAGACAGCCTTTGACATGCTAAATATCATGGAAATTTTTTTGCATAAAGTTCCAAAGAGAAATGCTAGAGCTGAAAATTATCTGTTTGAATAGTTTGAAATCTGTCACCAAGGAATAGTTAGAAGCTGTCAGGTCAATTTTAGAATAAGTATATAAAGAAAATAAAAGCATATCTCCTGCATTTCTCCCCGTACCAGTAGCAACCCATTTAAACTGGCATTTTATTAAGGAAAATTGTACTGGTGTTCCTCTTTGGTTTAAAAAGCAGGCCCTGAAGCTCAATATGAAAACACTAAGAGTTGTTTAGCCTTTTTAGCAAAACAAATATTGCACTAATCTCTTGATTAGATCCATGTTTATGCCAATACATACTTGAAATGGAGATGTTGTTGTTTTAGGGGTGTTGTATACTGCATAACCATAAAACTGACAAGGAGACTGATGAGACTGCAGTATAGGATATTGGTGGAGACCAAGTATTTGTGTCCAGACAAACACACTGGAAGATGTTGTACCAACAACAGTTTGTCCCCAGTGTGTCTGCTGGTTTGGAAGTGTGGCCAGTGCAGGATGCAGGAGACAGACCACAGTCCTCCTGCAGCCCCTGAAAATCATTGTGAAGTGCAGCTACAGTTTCATATTCATTCTTTCTCTCTTTCCCTATCAATTCCTTGCTTTTCTTCTGCTCATATCCAAATTGTTTCCTGTTTCACACATGCTGCTTCAGCACCCCCCCGCCCACCTTTGTCTTCCCATCCCCTGCTGTCTTTTCCCTGTGGCTTCTTCTCTGCCTGGTCCATTTGTTCACTGCCATCCTTAGAATCAGCCCTGCCCCACCCAACCTCCCTGACAGTGCAACTGCCCTTTCTACAAACAGTTTAACAATTCTCTCATACACCCACCAACTGAACACTTCCGCTCTTTCCCAGCTGTATATCCTCACCTCCGTCAACACTTCCTTATCCCTGGAAGTTGTTTCCATCTGAGTGTAACACATCTCCACCATCCCAGTGCCACCTTCTCACCTCCTGCAGCCCTTCTGCCACCCAGCCACATCTCCCTCTGTCCCTTCACCCGGTAAGGGCAGAACTGGAAGAGCACGAGATGTCTCCCAATACAGCAGAGGAGAGTAAAATCTGCTCACACATTTCCAACATATCTGGAAGCCTTCTGTGATCCATCACGTGCTCAATGCCTCTTTGTCAAATCTGGACCAGAGCCCGATGACCTGTCCTGCTGCCTCCATCACCTCTGCAACCAGAGGATGCTGCTGCACCAGGACCCTTGAAATCCCACTACAAATCAAAATTTGCCAGGAAACTCAAGCTGGCCATGGACAGCTATAGAGGGATATCAGTGGCCTGAGGCCTCTGGCCAAACTGAATGAACAGACTCAGGGTTACTTGGGTACATGGAGCTCTGAACAGCTAGCCATGCTGAAGGTTGCTCTTTACTTATGAAAAGTCTTGTTTTTTAAAACAGGCAAACAAGACTTTCTCCTCTTTTTACTCTCATGTCCCCAGCTGCAAGGGTTTACTCTATAGCAACAAACTCTGCCATTTTGTCGATGAGTAAAAATAACCCACTTTCCAATCCACAGCCACACGGAAAACACTAAGGAACCTGAACAGGTCACTGCACTGGCTGTAACTCAGTCAGATACAAATGTTTGGCATTTTCGGTGTGTGCCAGTGTTTCCTTAAAAAATAAATCACCTCACTCTCCACCCCCAGTTTGGAAGGAAGATCTCATTTCCTGCCATTTGATCATTTGCTTGGGTCTATAGTAGAGCCTTTGAAAGACCACATATGCAAAGTCTAGTCCTGCCTGATGGGAGAAAGGTTAAGGTTGCCTGGAGGATGAGCCTTTCTCTAACACCTGGTTCTCTCATATTACAGCAGATCTCTCAAATCCTAGTTCTATTAAGGATGGCATAGGCAGAATCTGTCCTCCTAGAAATTATCAAACATATATAAATAAGCAGGAAGTGGTATTTCTCTCCCTTTATTTAAAAAGCACCTGCTGCATCAACTAGGTTGCAGCATAGATACAACATGAAAAATTAGAGCTGGCAGAGGATAAATTGGAGAAACAACATTTCAGTTGGTCCTCCTACAGGAACGACTCGTCAGACTAACCATGAGGACGGACGGAGCCAGGTTCTCCACCCTCCCTGGCTTTCAGAGGCAGCTCTGCTAGCAAATCCCAGCCAGAGTGCTGTTGGCCCAGCCTTAGCAAAAACAAAGCCAGCACAGTGCTGAGCAGCCAAGAACAGGGAGGCTGAGGCAGCCAAGGCTGGGTAACACGGCGTTAGACAGGAGTCCTCTGCGTGTTTGAAGACGCCAGGTGGAGGAGAGAAAACAAGTTGACTTTGTTCTAAAGAAGCCCCTGAACTTTCATTGCTCCAACAAGGCTTTAGCCAGCATCTTCTAGTTTCTACCTCTGCTAGTGGGAATTTTTTGTTTCTTAATGTGAGCAATATGTCATATGTATATATATTTATACACTAAATGCCATTTAACTATATATAATGTAATTACAGATAGACTTTGGAGACCAAATGCACTTCATCTCTTTTTTTCTACAGAGCCATAGAAATAGGAGAACGAATAGGACTTTCTTTTTAGCAAATTAGAATAAGAAAAATTATGTTATTTCACTGGTATTATTACATTGTCGTCATTATTAAGAATTTTAACTCCTGAAGTGTGCTAAATGCTTTACAGAAAAAAAAATACAGGGCTACATTTAGACTGTCAGGTCTAAGGACAGAATTCAGGTCCAGACTAAATCAAGGTGCCACCATTTAAGCTGCATGTTTAAGCTCATATTACACTCCAGGGGAGCCTAGTCGATAGAGTCAGTGGAGCACAAAGAGTGATTCAGCTCTCTAGTACAGTCTCATCTACAGTGATTCACAGACACCAAGAACAATTTGAGATGCTGTAGGCACCTTGCTGGCATTCCAGCAGTGACCTCCCAGGCTTGCTGCCATGCTGACCAGCCTAAGCAAGTGTCCCAAGTAGCTTGGGACATCTAGAATAATGCAAGTGGCTCTGTTTTGGCACCCTCAATAGCTGGGAGGACAGCTTGCCCTCAGGGCTCAACTGACTGTATTCAGTTGCCTAAACAGAGGCTTCTAGTGATATTTGAGATACTCAAGAATCTTCTTTCTCAAATACAATGTCCACACCAGCAGTGCATGGTCACTCTGTGCTGCATCTGCCAGCCTGGTGAAGCTGTTTCAGATACATGCAGAACATTTCAAACTGCCCTCTCGTAACACAGGCACTTAAATTGTACCTTCCACTGCCTGTGCTACGGGTGGATAGGTGTCTCAGAGAGCTCCCTAAGCTTCAAGTACTGGAGTCAAGATGTTCCAGGATATCCATCCTCCAGCACCTGTGGAAGATCCTCTCCTCCCAGACCAGCTTATGTGGGAAAACTGGCTCCATCATGGTGCTGAAGACAAGTGTGTCAGCTGCTGAAGTGTCACACTAAAGCTAAAGTGCTCCTGATCAAGCAGTCCATCTAGATCCAGTTGCTTAAAGTCCCCCTTAATATGAGGTTACTGTAAGATTGTGATGGACAGGGCTGAGATTCGTCAGCATGAACACAAGTAGATTAAACTGGAACAGTATAGCTTTTCAGAGATGTTATGACCCACCCCTGAAGGCAGAGTAACTGAGGTTCTTCTTAAGAGATCCCTTGGGGCAGATTAGAGTGAAATGCCACTAAATGACCAGTGTTTATAAATATGCATATGGCAGTTTTATTTCAGAACAATTTGCTTGCAATGGGAAGTACATATGTAGCTGCTTTGGTTATTATCTGTAGAAATATAGCAATACAAAACCATAAAAATAACACTTTAGAAAATGTATAAGGAAAAGAAAGAAAAATAAAGGGTAAGAGTAGAAGGATATTACCAGCCATGGATCCAATGTGAGACTCAATTGTTGCAATTTTGATGTCCATTAATCAAAGTGGTGGTCACAGTCTTGATCTATCAGGGTTGGGGAAGCCTGCAAAACACAACATTCAGCAGGTTCAGGTTCAGGTGAGAATGCCCAGATACTCCTCCTGGGACAGGGAATTTTACGCTCTCTGATCTAATGCTGTGGATCACACGCAGTCCTCTGGTGGAAGGTCTCAGAAATGAGTCTAGGGGTGCTTCAGGGTCTTTGATGGTTTATGACACCTTCTAAGACATGACAGCTGCCTCTCAGATCAGCTAGCTGAGTCAGTTATGCCCCATCAGAAGGGAGGAACACCTTCTGATGTTCTGAACATTCACCTGTGTGTGAATGTTCTAATACCTCTGCTGGGGTGGGGGGGCAGTTTTACACCTGAGCCAGTTGTGTAATGGAAGATATTGTCATGATAAAAAGCATTATCCCACCTCTGCAGGGTCTGCTTCTTATTGGTCTCTTCCCTTATCTGGGCCAAAACCCTCATGTAGCCTCTGGTGGTGGGTGTGCACGCCCTCGGCACCTGGGCTGTGACCTTGCACAGCATCAGGAAAGCACCCACTGCTTTAGCAAATGGCCAACTGCTTGAGCCATTAACCATTAATTTTTCAGTTTCTCACAAGGAATCATTAGCAACTTGAGTGATACTAGTCCCAGAAGACACAGGAAGGACTGGGAGGAATAAGGGTGCAGTTAGAAGACAAGACTCAACTCCTCCCTTGATTCTAGAGAAAGGGACATAAAAAAGTGGGGTCAAAAAGCAGAGGAGACAAGTGTCACCTTTCTGAAGAAGGAAAATCAGATCACTGCTTACACTCCAGGAGGAAAGAGGCAGGGGAGGCAGGAGATTAATGCTGGCTGATAATCTGTAAGGTGCGTGAGTTCTCAGCAGTGGCAGAACCAGGGGCCAGGTAAGTGGGGCTGGGGACTTCTGCAGGGTAAACCCTGGGGACAGGCATCAGGTTCCAGGTTCACACTCTGGATTTAAAGGACACAAATACTGGTAAGTTAAGTACATGGTGTGCATGATTTGTCAATTAAAAAAAAAAAGAGGAAGAATTGTGAAAAAGAAGTACTTGCTTTATTTCTGCAAACAAGTACAAAAACCTCAAATGTTAACTTTGTAATTTAACTCACCCTCTGCAGCCATTCCTAATCCCCTTTGAGGCTCACCACTTCTAATATTTTAAATAACTCTGCAAGGATTAAATAAGGATTTAGTACTTTTATCTTCCTATGGATAACAACGTGAGGCTCTCACCTGTTCATTGCTGCATTCACTTCCTTTCCTCTCTGTGTATGTGACAGCAATGCTTTCTATTCCTCTGCTCCCAAAACACTGACATGCTTAACAGCTGTTGTTCCTCAATTTGCAAAAAAATGTGTTATTATTCCATAATGCCGCATAATTTGTCAACTCTTACACCTCCACAGTCTTGGAATATTTTCTTTTCATCACAAGGTATTTGCATACCTCGGGTCGTATCTAGCCTCCTTATGAAAACCAAATGCAAACTATGCCTTTTGTTTAGCAATGTATCAGCAGCCTGAGATTTCTGTTATCTGAGCTAGCTGCAAACAATGCTTTCAATCACAGACCCTGTGGAAGTGCCTCGGATGACAGGTCTGCCAGCAGCATCACCCTCCCCATCGCTGCTGGGTAAAGTCAGTGAGAAATTTTGGGATTTGCCCTTGGGGGAAAGTGCACAGCCAATGCCAGTGTTCAGATGGCAGAGCAGCACAGACATGCAGGTGTGCAGCACCTGCCACAGTGGTGTCACCATAGCTCCAGGTGCTTGACTCCAAGCTGAAGTCCACGTGGCACAGCATCATGACCAAAGACAATGCTCTTCATCACCAGCACCCACATCCCAGGGTGGTGGCTGCTGCTTTGTTCATGATGCTGATAGTGGGAGGACTGAGCTGGGTTGGAGGAGAGCAGCTGCTCCTAGTCTTTAGTTGAGGAGAGGAGCTGTGCATATATCCCGACCCATTTTGCATTTAGAGGTGTGGACCCCATTCCTGACCACATCAAAGCTGCCTGCACTTTATGCTATAACAAAATCCTGTGCTTAAGCTTCACAGGGAGCAAAATGTTACCAGAAGTCCTTGATTTGATCCTACCACGTTGTAGCAATGGGTCTGGAGAAAGGTGCAGCTTCAATGGGCTGCCCAGGGAGCACAAATGTGCATAAACAATCTGCCAGGCCACATCCACAGACAGGAGACCCAGGCAGAGGGTACAGAGGCATGGGATAGGAGAAGAGAACACTGCTTGGATGCCACATTGTAATACTGGGCCTGTGCTGCAGCCCTAGGCAGCACTAGTGCCCTTTGCAGTCTTACCATCAGAGAAATTCAGGCAGGATTGTCAGCTGTCAGAATTTTGTCTCCTGTAGTCACAAGGGAGATCTTGCCCATTGTCTTAATGACTTAGGTGGCTACATCTCTCAGGAAGATTCTTGCACTGCCTCAAGCCCACTTCAGCTCCTCCTGTAGAGGTGTCTGTCTCCAGCCCTGTCCCTGGCTCATGGATGGAAGCTGCTGCTGCCACCCCCCAGTTCTGCCTGTTAAGGGGCTATGGGTCAGTGCCTAGCAGTGACAGCATGGCTCCCACCAGGGTCCCTCATAGCTCCACCCCTCACAGAGCATCTCTCACTCCCCAGAGTCTGGACCTGGTGGTGGTACCCAAAAGTCCATCATCACTAGAACCCGACATACCTGAACACTTCACACATAACAGCTACAAGACTGAACTTTTTAGCCCTCTTCTTTCTACAAAATCAGATTAAAATACTGTTTATTCCCCTCCAATTGTCACCTGTGGCCACCTCTGCCACCTCCCTGACAGTAACCAGCTGCTTGGTCTAGTCTCTTTCTTGGTTTTGGAGCTCTGCAGCACACAGAGAGGCAATGAGAGGGATGTGGGGCTGCAAAGAACCACTCATCTCACACGGCTATCATATCCCACCATGTCACCTCTGAGCTGGGGTGCTCTTTTGGCAGCAGAGCTGACAGCTCCTGGCAGCAGAGCTGTCCCACACATAGGAGACATTGTGTAGTGGTTTGGTTCAAAATGCCCATTACTTACTTATTTTCCTTCTGTGAGATAAGAACCAGGAGAAAAGCAAAGCAGGCACAAAACTTAAACCTTAAAAGCATAAAGAAGTTTATTAACGGAACTAAGAGGCAGAAAAAAAAGTTAGACTAAACCTTCAGAACACTTCTCCTTCCCCACCACCTTCTTCCCTCCTCCCACGGACAACGTAAAAAAAACAACCCTCAAGGTTTTTCCTCAGTCAGTTTACCACCTCTATAATAACCTTTCTCAGTCCACTTAGGGAGAGGAGTCTCTCTTGCTTATGCTATGGAGACATCTCCACACGAAAACAGTTAAACAGTTCTCTTGTGGCTCAGTGTCACAGCAAGGCAGCCGCCCGGGATGGTTTCTGCTTGCCTGTGAAAGTCCCTTCCCTCAACTTGCAGCTTTCCCCACAACTGCT
>VXAD01001120.1:625308-721427 GCA_013399195.1 Dicrurus megarhynchus
GGGGGGGGCCTGGCCGGGCCGAACCGAGCAGGGCCCCGCTGGGCCGTGCCCCGGGCCTCCCCCAGTTACCTGTCCGAAAGCCGGAAGTCAGAGAGAGCTCTTCCCGGTCTCTGTTCGTTCTTAAATGTGGATCACAGAGGCGTACCAAGCTTCTTAAGTGGCTAAAAGAAGTTGTCAATATTCAAACTAGCCAGTTGATTGGTTAGGTCAGGTCTAGAAGAAGCTGTAAGCACCTCTGTGCAAAAAGATCACTTCCGAGGCTGAAGGAGTCTTCCTTAAAAAACTCAAACTATGCTAACCCATGACACATTGTGGAAGTGACAAGGGGTAAAAATAGTCTCACACAATTCAACCAACTTCATTTTTCAGTCTTCGTAAAGTGTCAGAATTGTATTTCCAGATACACCATTCCACCGTGGTGAGAGATGTAAGGCTTTAAGAACATATTTTCTTTCTTGTTCAGATGCAGAAAAAACCTCACAAGAACAACTATTCTCATGGGATTTTGCCTAGAATCGGTAGAAATCTCAAGCAAACAATTCCTTTTTGTAATATCTCTGACTCTCCTGTTCAAAAATCTCTTGAGGATATTTTCCAGGACAGTTGAATTTAAAGCTGAGTGCAACCTAGGTTAGTTGTCAAATCCAAGTGAGTCCACACAAAATTTTTTCCCCCTTCTTTCTTAATAATGACTTGGGCTACTGAAAAAGAGCAGTGTTCCCTGCTCTAGTGTCAGTGCTTGGTGCTGTGCTACCAGGAGATTTAGGCACAGGTGAGCTCAAACCAGCTGCAGGGTAAGCACAGCGTAGGGCTCCTTCCGCAGTGGCACGCGGTGGGATAAGGGCAGTTCAGAAGCTTTAGTTTCAGAAGTTTATTCAGTCCTGATTTTTCTCAGCTCCACAGCCTCACTGTGATTACATGCAATTGGTGAAAAGAACCATGCTGGCCCAGCATTGCTCTGCAGCAGCAGGAGAGCACAGAGAATCTGTGACTGCTTTGACCAGGCTGCCTGACAGTCACGCTCCTCAGGCCTTCCTGTCTGGGTCTCGCTGCAGCTCCACTATGGCATTCTTCAAAAGCAAAACCAACAAATGCATAGCCACCAGGTATTTTAGCATTTTAAATTACCCCATCATTAAATTCACCACCGCTCCATGGCAGGAGTAAGGCATTGGGATTTGCTTATATTCCCAGAGTTTGCAGTGTGGGAGTATCCTGCAGGACTGAATTGTCTCCTCACCCACCTGTGGTACAAAGGATGCTGGGGCACCATCACACAGTCACCCCAAGACAGGTGTGTAGGCAGGATCTGTAGCTGGTAGTGCATATCAGCTCTAATGGGGAGTGTTGTCTTGGGGAGAAAATAAGAAGAAAATAGGATAGAGAGAAAAAAAAGGAAAAAGGAGAGTACATAAAGCCCTTTGCAGTACAGTAACAAATGGCTTGGAGATTGATGGGTAAAACATCTTGGGAAAAAATAATTGGAAAGGGAAGATCAGGGAGTAGAAAAACACAAGGAAGGGAGGGGGACAGGCTGCAGGAGAAAAGGAAAATGAGCAGATCTGAAGCTGTTATCTTTGGCTGAGAATCCCAGCCAGTCCTGGCTCGGTGCCTATGAAAGTCCTTGCAAGAAGGACTAATACATTCCCAAACAAGAGACAGGGATGAGAGAAAAAAAAAGGAAATCCTGGATTTTATAAATTTTGTCTTCCAAACCTACTCTAAGGAGAGCTTGATGAGATAGTGAGCAGACCCCCAGGAAGTAACACTCGCCTGCATCTCCTGGAGCTAAAACTTGCCTCCTGTAGTCCCAGTGAGCTGCGCTGCAAAATTACCAGGCACAAAGGCAGCTTTTCCCAACCATGGCTGTGAGGAAGAATTTGTGGCTTAGCACTCCAAAATCTGACTCCTTCAGACAGATTTTCTGTTTGCAATGTTGCAAAATTCCCCGTGTGTACCTCTCCATACTCTGCCTGTAGAGTAGGTGGACTGCAGATCGGGACCTGCTTCTCGGATGGGACACATACAGCAGGTACAAGACCAAGGGCTCTGTTACTGTCAGGGTAAACTGTAGTTACATTAAGAAAGAATAATGGAATCACACTTACAGACACCCTCAATCCAATTCTAACAAAACTAATGACTCTCGGTTGGGCAGAAGAGCAATATCAGGTTGCTATTGCTCATTGATACAGACTGGCAGGGCATCCCCCCCCTTTGGTGCTCACCACGGCCCAAAGGTTACAGAGAAGTTTTAAAGATCTGCCTGCAGCTTCCACCTGCAATCAGCACTTTTATCTCAAAGACATATCTTGTCTCCGTGCCATTTCCTAGAGCTGTCAGGTAATCACAGCTGTTTGTGTTCTCCCGACAGATTTCATGGCTACAAGGCTTCAAAATGAAACAGCCAGGCAATGAGGCGTTTCTCTGGAGAAGACAGGTTTTGACTAAACAGTTTAAGAGTTTTACTCACAGTGGAAGTAAAATGGGTTGTGTACCTGACCACAGAAGTCCAAAGCCTGCTTTAGTTCAACAGAAATACAAAACCATTACCCTATCCAAAAAGGACAGGAGACAGGAATCTCATAGAGGGCATTAGACATAAAAGGTCAGACCCATCAAAACTTTAAGGAAAAAATCAAAACTCATCAAAACTTCTGCAAAATTCCATAGAACACAGATCCCTACAGCACAACCTGGAGAAAAGGTTTCCCCAGATCTTCTGTCAGAGCAGGTGAAAAATGCAGGATAGCTTCAGTTAGGTTGTAGACCCCTCCAGCACCTCATAGGATGGATCTGGCCCTGCCATATGCTGTGCCTAAAAGGCACAAAATGAGAAGAATGAGATGAGGTCAACTGGCAGTAATTGTTTCCATAATCTTCTCTTTGGTCTCTGAGCAGGCCTAGCTGCTTCCTTGGCCTCGTCCCCTGACCCAGAGAGCTCGAGCTGGGGAAATGTCTTCCTTTCCTCTTTAAGCCAGAATGTTTTGGCCAGAGCTATCAACCAGATAAGCAGCCAACAGCATTTGAGGAGCTTGCCGCTATGGTGCTACACTTTGGACATGATGTAGTCTGGTTTTCTGCCTTGAGGTCCTTAAAAGGCAATGCCCTGCATGAAAGGAAATGGCAAGAGTGACAGCCTGGGAAAAGGGAAGACAGGAGGCTCATTCATCACCACAGAAATGACTGAAGGATAGAGGGCTGCATCCAAACTAGTCTCACCAAGTCTCCCTTCTTAACAACCAGGAGAAACAGACAGATTTAGGGTAGAGTGGCATTTGGATCTTTGTAGATCTGTCTTACCTGCCTGTGTGGTTAAATGTCTGTGTGGTCAGATCATATGTGCCTGGCATGTATGAAGTTTTAAGAAGTGATTTGATTTCCTGCTTTCTCCTGTGACTGTAAATCAGGGTTTTCTCCAGCGGTCTCCTGGGAGTCACCTGGCAAGGTCAGAGAGGTTAATAAGACCCTGTAGCTAGGATCTGGCTACAGATCAAGGTGTGGGGAAATACAAAACCAAAGCTGTGCTCATATTTATCTAGGCAAGATTTGTCTTGACAAGGAAAAAAGTTTAAAATATAGTAGAAACAGGTCAACTGAAAAACATTTAGTAAAAAAACACTTGATACAATACTTGCATTTGATATATTTTAAAAGTCTGAGAGTAATGAACTGGCACCAGGCTCCAATAGAAACAAAGGAGGAAAAGGTCTCGCTCAGGGGGAGTGGAGAAGGAATAATCCTGATGCACATGTTGTTCTCTGAATGTAAACCTACTTCACACTCCCATAGGTTAACACACGCTCCATGAAAAACATCATTACTCTGAAAGGTTTTATTTATATTCATATAAAGGGAAACCTTCTGTTGCCCAGAAAAGATGAAAAATATTTAAACCAGATCTGACACAAACTGCTGTAAATAGCAAGAATAGAGAACACAAGGTGGTCTTGATGATAATTTTACTTTATTGTCACAAACCATTAACCCTGCCTTCCCTGAGATGCACATGCTGCATACATAAAATGGCTGTGCATGGCCATGGACTTGAGAGTAGGAACCTAGGAGCTGGGAAGAAGCAATAGATAACCAATAAAGAAAAAACCCAAACACTTGTGCATAAAACCTTCAGCTCACTTCTAGGCAATTTTATCAGCAAAAAGAATATGCACAGCTCATCCTTACAGTGCCTCTGTAACTCAAGAGTGGGGATTAGGAGAAAAAAGGAGTAATCCACTAGATAAATGTTTACTTCCTTTTCTCTCCAATAACCCCTTGGCCCCAGGCGGCAGGGAGCCCATTTGATAGGTAAAGTAAGTGGTGCTTCCCTCTCTCCTGCTGACAGCTCGGTGAGGCTCAGCACTATCTGCTCATGCAGGTACAGCCTGTTTGATATAACTTCTCCTCACTGCACAAAGTGGCCAGGTGCTGTGACAGCTCGTTGGAGCTCTCCAAGTCATTCCGGCAGGGTTTTTCTGCCATTATCCTCCCACAGCCCTCAGGGATATGATTAATTCATGGAGCATCACTGAAGGCATCTTTCTATGGCATATGGAGTTAAAGTGTCCTCTTCACAGAGCTGCCTGGGGACAACTGTGGAATTTGTACAGACAATCCCACTAGGTAGTCAATCTTGTAAAAGCACTGATATTACAAAGTAAATACAAGTGATCTATTTGTTTAAGGTTATTACTGTGACCGACAGGGTATTAAAACAATCTTTCTACTGACAAAAGATATCAGGCCTGCACTCCCGTTTGATGTTCCTAGACATGCTTTTCTTCTTTCTTTCTCAGCCACTGAGCTTCGGGGTGCTCATCAAACTCAACTGATATGGAGATCGGAGTGCACCGCACAACCAGCCCATTGAAATTCAATTCAGATATGGGGTTAAATTATAAAAAGAAACCTTAGCTATCAATAACATTTTGATGTGCAGATGCATAAAAGTTTTAACTTCTACTTTCTTCTGAAACAAATCAGCTTCAACTCATGCTATTTGATTCATATTTTAGCCCTTAATACATCCAAAGCACGAATACTAAACATTGCCCTCTGTGGTCAGGAAACTTACAGTGGGTGATGTATGAAGGCTTCCATTTCACTTTTTTATCAAGGCTACATATAGACACTTCCCCACAACAAAAATACCCTGCCCCGTGTTCAGAGCAAAAAGGTCAGTCACTTTGTGTCTGGCCCCTTTTCAAAAACATACCATTTCTCTTGGAACTGAAAATTTCAGCTAGGAAAGGACATCACCTTCCTAGATGCATTTGATATTCTGGCAGCAGAAAGACCTAAGGAAAAAGTCAAACCTAGACACAGAGCACCCAGACAGGCCCCCCTCCACTCCACGCTTTGCAGACCATGCCTCATTCCCCTGTCAACTTTCTTTTTTGAAGCACACAGTCCTGTGCAACTCCCAGTTTGCTGATCCATCTATTTTTGCCTTTATTTACATTTATCTTATAAAGTCCAGTAATGCCTGTGCCACCCCACAGGAGTCTCAGAGAGATGCCAGTGCACAACCCTCCCTCAGGCCCTTAATTCCTGGCTTTAAAGATGACCTCAGCTGTAAGTCTGGCACAACCTGTGAGAAGATGCATCACCAGGGAACCAGCCCTCACTTTGACCTGTCAAGGTCTCCAGATGTCAGCCCCAGTTCTTTGGTGCTCTGCACATAAACTCACCTGGCACAGGCCTCACACCTAGGTTTGTTATAGCAACCAAGGAATCAAATTATGTAGCTCTTTATCTACTGCCCCGTAACCGGCAGTTTTCAAGGCCAGGCTGGATGGGACTTTGAGCAACCTGGTCTAGTGGAAGGTGTCCCTGTCCATGGCAGGGTGGTTAGAGCTGGATGATTTTTAAGGTCCCTTCAAACCCAAACAGTTCTATGATTTTATGATACCTGACCATAATACAAATGCAACCCTTGGAGAGTCATGTCTGGTCCAAGCCTTTAGTAGAATCAACCCATACGATTTTCCCAGGCTGACATTTGAATCCTGTGGGCTCTGAAAATTGTTCAGTAGATTTCCATATCCGCAAGAGGAAAGAAAGACGAGTCCTTTTTTTCCTTTCATTTACACTTCTCTGGAGTTTTCTGAAGTCCTCACCTGTATGCTTCTGGCTTGATAGGGTCTTTTGGCTGGCTGTGTTCAAGTTTTCCTGCCGGGCTCGGTCCATCCCCATATCTTTTCCCCTACTCGCAGAGGGAGAGGCGCTGATCACTCACCTCTGCCCAATCTTGTGTATGATGGTTCCCTGTCCCCTGCCACTGCATGTGTCATGTTCCTCTGAGCCACGCTGCTGCTCTCTGTTTCCAGTCCCTCACCCAAGATACAGGAGTGTATACTGCTGGCTTTATCCTTGTGCCTATCATTTTGGAGAAGCTCAAGGTTTAGTTTTTTCCCAAAGTCATCTCCTTTTCTCAGGAATGAGAGTAAGGAGAACCTTCATGTCTTTCTTAAAACAAATAACAATTACAGCATTAACATGGCATTTGAATAACTTTGTGAAAAACTTGGAAGTTAGAAGTCAATTCTAATTTAATAATCAAATGAAATTGGAATGTCTTTGATTTAATTTGCTCTCTTGGTGCTACACCTTTTAATAAAGAAAGAGTTTCCCCTTCAGAGCAAAACCAGCTCCTGCCTCTGCCAAAATTCAGCCCAGTGCAGAACTGGGTCACTGTGTCCTTCTCAGCTCCAGAGGGATGGGGGCTTACACTATGCCCTTGTCGAGGACCCAGGGACGTGGCACGTGGGAAAGCCCAGGAAGGTTTCATGGCTCCTGCACTCCTGTGTGTCCCTGGGCACAGTCCACTGAAAAGCAGCAAGTGGGACATGGGGGTCCTAAATGCACCTTGGTCCCAGCAGGTCTTTCACCGTCTGCAACATCATCCCTATTTACGCCTGAATGTACAAATCCAGGTTGTCCTGGTGGATGGTCAGTGGCAGGTACCTAACCCACCAGCCACTCATTCCAAGCTGAAGCTGTGGCTCAGGTTAATTTTCCTGACAAGTCTTAACTGTAATTTAAATTTCCTACCTATTTAAGCTGAGCAATCTGTACTTCAGATCTCTTGAGCATTAATAAAACAGTTATGAGAAATTTCAGGATAAAAGGTTAAGCCCATAAAAATATGCAACTCATATATAAAAATAACTCCATCAGGTTTTCACAGGCTAGGAAGACAAAGGTGCTAATTTCTGCATTTGGAATAACCT
Source organism: Dicrurus megarhynchus (assembly GCA_013399195.1). Lineage (NCBI taxonomy): Eukaryota > Metazoa > Chordata > Aves > Passeriformes > Dicruridae > Dicrurus > Dicrurus megarhynchus. The sequence continues at coordinate 632,541 of VXAD01001120.1, forward strand.
TGGGACTATCACTGGTAGAAGTCACTGAAGTAGCCACTCCTTGTGAGTTGGCTGCCTTAAACTTTTCAAAATCTGTAACTACCCACAGGCTTTGCAGCACAGTGTCAGTGCAGCACTTTCTACTTGACAACCAAGGAAGCAGCTTGGGAGAACAAGAGACATTCTTGGCCACCTCTTGGAGCTCACCCCCTCCTATGATATTCAACACCTGGAGATGCTCTCTGCAGAATCACCTGTGGGAGATTCTTCAGGGCACATAAGGCATCTGAACCACTCCCAATGTCTTCTGCCAGCTGGGATGACTCAGTTTATATCCCCTGTGACTGGGGAACCACTGGAGCTGGCTCAGATATAGTCACTTGGCATTGCAGACAACCTCAGTAGGGTAGAAGGACGCTATTCTTGTCTCTCTCCCCTCTCAGTGGGGAGAACCAAGGGTGTCAGTGTTATAAGGTGAACCCAATTAAACATAGTTAAAATACTCCCATTTTAGGGTAACTTTGTTATTAGTGGCTCCCTTTTGGGCTGAGATTGTGAAAAAGCTGATGTGTTAGCTGCCCAGCAGAAATACAAACCCAGTGGGGTCTGGAAACAATTTTGAAGTTCTATTAAAACCCAGATCTTTTGCTTTTGCTGTAAAATACTATGAAAAATGTTTATGTAGTTCCTCAGGAGCTCAGAAATAATTTTAAAATAAATCAGCTTAAAATAAACCAAATAATTCCTTGTTATACGTGATACCATATTCACCCTCATATAAGCAGCTTTTCTCACTAAGCATTAGCTTGTATTTGCGTATCAGTTTTAGAAAGCCTGGCTTCTTTCCATCTATCAGCCTTTAAAGCCTTTTCTGCTGCAGTATGTGCTGGACAGTCAGGTAAATGCAAGGCAAGCATCCTTCTAGCTCATTACTGCTGATTACCCTGCTCTGGCTTGGCTTTCTTCTCTGCTTGTTCTGCAGGCTTGGCCTTTTCTGGGAACTGCCATCATTCTACACAGCAGCACAGCAAAAGGCAGTCGTTTAAAAATGTTTTCTTTTGTGGGGGAAAATGTTGCTGTACGGGTGTTGCTCACAGTGTGTGATATTCCAGAAGAACCTCTGGGGTTGGCCTCAAATGTGCAGAAAGGGTCTGTACTTAAAAGCATGCGAATTTACATCAAAATCTATGTTGCTATGAGCAGTGAAAATCGCTGCAACAAAACCCAGCATGGGGGGCTTCTTGCCTGTTTCGTCTTGGTCACGTACTAAACTCCCTCTAAGCACCAAGTGGGTTGTTTTAGTTTTAATCTTACATAAATAATATTTATGGTTGGTCCAGTGTCTTACTTATCACAAACCATATTTTAATAGAAACCACTTCTCAAACCAATAGCTTAATGGAAGGCAAAAGTTCTCTCTCGTCTGCAGCCTGTCCAGGGAGAAAGGAGCAGGTGCCCATCACTCATGTCCACACAGTGACTGCAAGTGAGGAGTCATCAGAGGGGGACAAATTGTGGCTGATGCCAGAGCAGGTCCCAGGAAAACAATGTCTCTTTCCAACCACCATAATTTCATATAAGATAGCTCACCATAGGCTGGCAATCCTCTTAGGCGTATTTTTTTTTTGTTCCTATTTGTGTTAAAAATGAGAGCAGAGAGTAGAGTGCTCCGAGCACAAGCATATACTGTGGGAATAGAAGTGGCAGTAATAGTACTTAGCTTTTATGTATTGGCTTTTCATCTGCACATTTCAAAGCACTTCCACTAAAGGACATTACTGTCATTCTCTGTGTTCTCCTGAAAGGAGAAGGGACATGACCAAGTCCACCAGCATGTCCCACCAGCCTCCCATGGCTGCCAGCTCTCATGCTGTCGTCCCCACCACTTGTCCTGGTGTGTTTGACCTTCACTGGGTTCTTTCTCATCACCTGCCTTCCCCAGGTGCCCACCAGAAAGGGACCAGCCCTAAATGGATGGGAGCAACCCTTGTGTGGGAGCTGCTGCCAGGGATCCCATGTTGGATGATGCGGGAAAAGAGCTCTCTCCAGGCAAAGGCATCATCCCAGCTTCTCAAGGTGGGCTGCCTGAAAAGCTGCTTCTCTCTCTCCTGCTGGTAAAAAGGAAACAGTCAATTAGTGCAGTGTTAATAAAACACACCTGCAGGTTTGTTTGCCTTTTTTTATGAATGTATAATATGCATACATAAAAGAAAAACAGGGGAAAGAGAGTAACCCAGTTACTGATTTTTATATGAAGAGCAAGGAATACTCTCAGAGCCCTCTTGCGTTCATCCCTTCAGCAACTACGTAAACTTGTGGGGTGTTGAAGCACTGCCAGGAGAGGGGCAGTCATAATGCAGTGAGTTTTGTACCACCTGCAGGTCTTTCGCACAGATGGATTCCTTAAAGGTGTTTGGAGGCAGTGAAAGGCTGGAGAGCTGATGCTTAAAAACATTTTAAGGTGAGCTGTGGTACTGAATATGCAAAGAGCAGTGGGGAGCCCCTGGCAGCTGCAACAGAACCTGGACCTGTTCTTTATGGGACAAAAAATGCATCTTCTGCGTTTTGTCCTCGTGAGCTGTGAATGCTGAACAACACCAGCATTTCCATGGAGATGGAGGCATTGCGTATTGTTGAGGGAAGGATGTGAATTTAAAACAGAAATATCATAGATCTCCAAATGCTGCTCAGGAGGCAAGGCACTGTTAGGCTAAAAAGTGAGTATTCCAGCCCTGTGCCGTGGCCATGGAGGGCTGCCACTGTTAACTCCTTCAGTTCCAAACCCAGTAGGCACCAGGACAGTGAACATAGTTTAAAATCTATTCAGAGATAGCAAGGTACTTGTCTGCCTGATCACTCAGCCCCACTTTTTCCCTGATATATCATTTCCATGCCAATGTGGCAGAAAGTGCTCCCTGCAAGGTATTAGGAAGCTTCAGTAACCTGAGGGAATGAGAGCGTAGGCTCAGCATCCTGAAGGATAAAACTACCAGATTTTGGATTGCAGAAGAATTTAATGTGAGGAGTTAACAAAAAAAATAACAAAAACATATATTTTAAATATTTATATGTCAGCCTTCCATTAACTGCCAGAAAATGCAAGGGAAACATGTTATTCAAGCCAAACAATTATTAGGGGCCAACATTTTCTCTTTTTACATCCTCTTGCAACTTGACACTTAAACTGTGCTTTAAACCAGGAGAAAGCAGGAAAAGACCCAGGAAGGCTACTTGGCAGGTGGTTTTGCTTACTTCTAGATGAAGGAGTTCTCCCCTCACATAAAGGTCTTTTGAGCCTTCTTAAGGAATGGGCAACCTCAGAAATATGAAAAACATGGTGTATTGTGCACCTGCAGAAAAAATCTTGGTGTACCACTGTTGAGGTGCAGGCAGCCTTGCAAAAGCCCTCACCTGGATGGGAGTGGAGCAGTCAGCCAGGGAAGCCCGTGGGAGGGATGCTTGGGAGAGACAGAGGCAGAGAAGGTGGTCATCTCTGCAGAAACAAGACAGAATGGTACCTGCAAGAAGCCAGACGGGAGCTGATGTGCTTGCTAAACCTGTCACAAGGAATTTAGCATGGTGGGAGGCTGGGAGGAGTCTCTGCTCCCTGCCCGGGAAAAGCAGGCTCTCTGCTTCCCCAGAGGTCTGGCTGGGGAAAGGACCCTTTGCTGCCACTGTCCTCCAGCCCCATAGCTCCACCTGCCACACAGGACAGGGTCCTCGATCCCAGGGGTCCCCTGGATCAGGCACTGCCACGAGCAACAGCACCAGGAAAGACTACTAAGTCTTTCATTAATTTGCAAAGAGCTGAATGCCTTCTGAATGTCATTATGAAATAACTTTCTTTTATTTAGGGCTAGAGGTGGAGGGCGTGGAAGGGGGAGTTAGCAACATAACCCCATGTGCTGCATTTCTGTCTATGATAAGTAAAGGAACTCTACCCCTGAAATCTTCAGGGCTCAGCATCCTTTGGTCCTCTCAGAGAGGCATGCCTGAAGCACTGACAGCCTTTCCTGACTCTCAGGTCACAGCAGCTTTCCCAGACCACTGCCCCCTGCTCCCCAGGATGCCCAGCTGCACAGGTCTGTCCTCATTTCCCCTGCCTGGTTGAAGATGGAAAATGTCACACCATTAATTGCACGGTGGCAGGTCAAATGCTTGTCTTTCACTGCTCTTCAGATGCTACAGAAAAAGAAGCATTTTACATATTCTTGATTAGACAAATGGCCTACTGAAGGCAATATTCATTAAAATTCCATATGCATAATAATCATTAAAACACAGAGCTGGCTTGTCCACATACACAAATTTTCTAGTGCTAAATCATGGAATTTCAACACTTAATGATGTTAGAAAAAAAGCTAATGTGGCCACAAACCATCGAAAAACTACTGCAGGCCTGAAATTCCCAGTAAAACTATGGCTTGATTGCTGGGTTAGGGGTTTTTTTGTTGGTTTTTTTTCTCACTTTACCCACAATGTCTGGAAACCACAGACTGAAAATTTCTTATCACTGTTGTAAATAAACACAGTGTGTGGGAGGGAGAAAACAGAAAATACTAGGCTGCTGTTTGTCATGAGATTTTTGGGAGAACAGGGAAATCCAGGACAAGCAGTTCATGTCAGCAAGAGGCACAAGGCTGGGGGGGCCTCCCTGGTCATGCAGTCAGCCTTGACCATCTCAGCAGGCACATAATCTGACCTTCATAAACTGACCTAGATCCACCTTAAAGTTATTGAGGTAAATACATTTCCTCCACTAGGACACTATGGTTATTCTTCTAATAGACTTCTATCCTTCTGGTAATTTCCAGCTTATGTTTATTCAAGATCAGTTTATATCCCACATCTAAGCTGACCTTCAGATCAAATATCCCTGAGGACCATTCCCTGAATATTGAATATTGAATATATCCTCTCCCTTTCCATGTTGTACCAGGCTAAACACAGACCCCCTTCTGCCTTCTTGAATGGCAGTTTTCCTTTCCACAAGCAGCCACAACAGTGACTGGGGTTTGCAGGTATCTCTGCTGGGCACTGGTTATCAGACCTACATTTCCTGTCCATAGGATGGGTATGGATTTGAAGGTGCTCTAGGAGGTCAATGTTGTCAATGCAAAAGTAGCCTTATGGCTTGAGGGTCTTTAATGCTTGAGGAAGACAATGATTTACCATCATGTTATTTTGGCAAAAATAGTTAATTTCCCTGGTGTCATTCTCAAACACAGCCAAGGGAATGCTTAAAAAGAACATCCACCTTTGTGACTGTGAGGCAGATGGGCTGAAAGCATAGCTCTGTACCACCATTCATGGCTGTGGGCTCTGCCATTTCATGCCTCCCAGGCTGCTGACTAGCTTGGCCTTCATGTGGTTTAGGTGCATCCTTATACTCCATCTCAGTGAAATTTGCATGTGACAAAAGGATTCAACATAACACAAGTTTCAGAGCAAGTGACAGGAGTACTAAAATCCAAGCAGAGCATAAACATACAAGGTTAGCATGATCAAAATGAAATTACCTTCTCCTTATTGTTCTTTATAGACTGCATATTGACCATGAAAGTGAACTGCTTTCTGTAGCATGTTCAATTGACTTCTGGAAACTTCCTTAAATCAAACTGTAAATGTTTTGAGATTTCTCAGGAGAATAAATGAGAAACAAATAGCAAAGCAGCATTTCACTGAAGTGTCTAGTCACCAGTCATCATTAGATCTGACAGACAAAACAAGATGTTTGGAAAACTTATTGAATACAGTCTGGTATCTAGCTATGTATCAAGGGTTTTATCTGACATATCTATGGTATTCTTTATATAAAAAGAACTCTGTTGTATTTGCAACAAAAATATCTGTTTATCCTAAGGACCTTGTTATCTACAGTATGCTGTTTCTGAGCCCCATACAATTTATTTCATGGCAACACAGTTCTCTGTTTTAATATTGCTGTGAAAAATTAGGAACATTGCTGTTTATCTGGTGAAGGGCAGACAAAAATCTGCTCTTATTTATGCTTGAATAAATCTAAAACAAGTGTTGACTTAAGCTGCTCATCAAGATACCCACTGCTGTACCAGAGGAGAAACTCATGCACTGAATGCTCATTTTTTTCCATAATGGCTGTCCCTGCATGGCTGAGCCCAGGGTCCTGATGGATAATGTACAAAGATTTTGAAAAAGTCATTTTCTTCCATCCTAGATCTTCAGCCTTTCTCTGACCCTGACTCCAGCCTTTCTCTGCTGTTTTAGACTCAGAAACTTCAGAAACCTTTTCCCTGGGTAGGGGCCTACAGGCCATGACCAAGGCACTTAAGCTTCTTCTGGATAAATTATATTGAGCTCTTGGAGTGCTCTAAGCTTTTCCAGGCTTCAAATAATTCTTGCAGTATTTCGGTGTATCCTCTCCAATTTATCAGCATATTTTTTTAAACTGAGGATCCAAGAAGTGGTCAGTTTGTTCCAGTAAAGCTCTTGCTAATGCCTCACAGAGTGATAATTTCCCTTCCCGCTTCTCATCAGTATTTCCTTCCCATGCAGCCATGGATTACTTTAGCACTTTAGCCACTTGGCTAGTCTGCGAGCCCATCAGCAGCCAGCTATCCACCGTGAAACCATTTCTTGGCCACTGCTTGCTGAAATACAGTCCTGAGTCCTGTCATTGGTACCTGCAAAAAATATTCCAGCAATGCAGTTCCATCTTGAGCAATTCAGCCCACCGTTAAAAGGCACGTTACTCAACGGAGCCCAAGTTGCTGTGCCACTGGATAGCTCTGAGGGGCTGCCCTTTATCTCTTTCCCCCACAGAAACCTTTTGCAGTCACGTCCACTGGGGTGTATTTGCACCCTGGCTGTGGAGAATGTAGATGAGAGCAGGACCATAAGCCGGCACCTTGTGAAATCCCAGTGAGCACACTCCACTGGGAGACTGGTTTCTTGGATATTACTTTCTGAAATCTGTCCATCAGCTGATTTCTGAGCCTTTTGATAGAGGCTTGTAATGGCTTGTGCACAGAAATGCTGGGTTTTTTTCAGCAGAATGTTATCCGTTATCAAATGAAATGCCTTACAGTGTCAAGCCTGGCAATGCTGTTGATTTTATCAGCCAAACTGCATCTCAAAAAAAAAAACAATATCAAGTTCAACAGAAATACTGCTCTGTGCTCATTTGCCTATCCATACAAAAAAGCACTCAATCTGCAAAACCTCGGCAAATAAGAAAATAAATTCAGTTATTTAAATTTGCAAAGAAAAATCTTTTGTTCATCCGCTTTGCAACGTACCTGAAAACAGAAAGGTTTTTACTCCTTCCTGATATTCAGCAACTCCCATAAAGTCTGAGACAGCCAATTTCACTCTCAAGCCATTTAAAGCAGATGGATTGTAGCCATGCACAAAACTCTCTAATGAATAAGTAAAACTACAGTTACTTATTATATTATATAATAGCCATTTGTAAAGAACTGATCATTGAAGCAGTTGAAGTTTTCAGCTTCTCTCTGCCTTGCTTTATTTAATTGCCTTTGTCTGCCTGGGTTTTGTTGGGCATTTACTGCCATCCAGTGCTTCTCTGAGATATGACTCCACCATCCACTATTAAGAGCTAACACAAAGCAAGAATATTTGGCTCTTAACAAACTCACTGACCTCATTTGGAGAAGTGCTACAGGTATTTTACAGCAATAAGCCGTCGCTCTGCTGCAGCAGTGTTTGAAGCGCTGCGGTACCTGACCGTGCTGGCCGCTTCATCCTGGCGGGGCTCGGCTGTCAAACCCTGCGGGCAGGGCTCTGCCAGCCCAGCATTCCAGGGGGCTGATTTGAGCCGCTGTTTCACAAGTGTCAAAGGGAAGGAAAATGGTTCATGACAAGAATTTTAAATAATGGTTTGCTTGGGCTTGAAGATGTTCATCTTCTGGGATTTTTTTTTTTTTTTAATTTACCACATACAATTTTGCATTTTGCATTTTGTAGCCTGCAAGTATTCAGTGTGCGCTGCTTCTGCTCTGCTTGCCTGAAAGATAAAGCTCCATGCTTGAAAAGCATCCACCTTACTGGGATGATTTTTTGTTTTGGGGTTTTTTTTTTATTTTTTGGACCAAACCCACACTTCATAAGATCTACTCATGTTTATGCAATGTGTAAGAAAGTTAAAATAGTAAAGATTTTAATTATACAATATCCAATTTTTTCATATTTTCATGAAACGTTGACTGAGGTTCTTAATGAACAATCCATGTAGCAAAAAGGTATTCCAATATTATACTCCTTTTAATAAGACAGAATGTCTTAATTCTACAAGGAACAAACTGTCTCAGGCTTTGGAAAGGCCAAAACTGTTACTTCAGATCTCATGGAGACAGAGAGACAAGACAGGCCAAGTAAAATGAGAAGTTTAGGGTAGTGAACCAGGGAGCCAGGCTCAACCTTGATCCTAGCCAAGTTACTCAGACCACGTTTTGAAAGCTCTGTACACAATCCTTTTTTGGACTCCTAAATAGCTTTATGTATCCAGCCATCTTATTTGTACCAGCTAGTGGCACTTGTTGCAATAAGATAATACACTGTGGTGAAAACGGACCCAGGGAGAAATGGGTGTTTGTGTATTTAAGCTGATTTCTATTTTGCTTTGTACGGTGATTTAAAGAAGCCAGAACTTGTAGTATACAGCACTTAACCCCTATTTTTATTGTGTGGGAGATCAAACACTGGAAAGGTTGCCCTGAGAGGTTGTAGGGTCTCCACCCTTGGCTGACTGGACACGTCCTGAGCACCCTGCTGTGACTGACCCTGTTCTGAGCAGGGGATGGACTAGACAGTCTTCTGAGATGCTTCCAGCTTCAGCAATTTGGACAAATACATAGCTTTGTCCTGAAACAAATTGTTAGGTAGACACAGGAAATAATTGTACGTCAACAATGAAATTATAGCCAACACTTTAATTATGGTCATGAGCTAACCACCTTTCACTTTCTGTCAAGATAATGGACATCTAATGACACAGAAACCCATACTAGCATTCATAAATATCACATAATTTTATTTCCTATATATAAAAATATTCAAGCACATGCTTAAGTATCCGAATAAGCCCACTGTGATCAATACTCAGATTTAGACTAAGTATGTGTTAGATGAACACATAAACTTTACCTCTTTTAACACATTCATTGCTCTGGTATCTGTGTTCCAGACCACAGAGCTGGGTAGTAAAGGGCAAAAGGAAAGTTATATATGCTGGAAGTTGGTGTGTATCCAGGTGAGGTTAAAGTGAAGTGGGAAAATGAGAGCCCAAAAAAGGGAAAAGCTGACCCAGAAAACACTTTCTGATACAACCATAAATTCCCCATGTAAAACTTCTAGCACATATGCTCCACATATCCCAGCTGAGTTTGGCCTCAGACTGGAAACATTGGGGAATTTTTTCTTCTACAGCTGTGTTTAACCAGGAAATATATTGGCATATTCGAAGCCTCTCAGCTATCCTGATCATCTTTCCTTGCCCAGCACAGCACCCCAGTGGTCACCCCATCCCCAGGAGTACAGGTCCCAACAGGCACAGCTGTCCCTGAGCACCAAAGCTTTCATCTCCCCTTACCATAAAATCCCCCCTACATGTACACCTCCCCCACCTTTCTCTTTCTCCTTGAGTAGAATCAAAAAGCCTCCACAAAGCTCAACTTCATGATAGGAAAAGAGGTGGTGGTTTTAAGGCAAAGGAGGATAGATTTAAATTATGTATAATGAAGAAATTTTTTATCATGAGAGTGGTGAAATGCTGGTGCAGCTTTCCCAACGGGTAGCAGATGCCCCATCCCTGGAGACATTCTAGGTCATGTTGGATGGGGATCTGAGCAACCTGATCTAGGTGAAGGTGTCATTGCAGGAGGGTTGGACTAGATGGCCTTCAAAGGTTCCTTCCAGCCCGAATTACTCCATGAATCAATGATTCTCTGATGTGAACACACATCTCCACACACACCTGAGCAGCAGTGCTGTACTGCCCCTGAATGCCCTTTTCTTAGCTGCTGTCCCACTGCAGCAGGAGGCTACAAGGAGCTGCTGAATGCAATGTCTCAATATTAGACTTTGTGCTGCAGTGTTATATTTTATGTTAAGATAACATTAACTAAAAATATTTGTCTTAATTTATCTCCATGACTTAGAGAATTCCAATTGAACTTCATAAAAATTATTTTCCTTTTTATCATTGTTTTTAATTCTGCATTTCTTACACAGTTGTGTTTCAAAGAGGTTTAAACTTATTCACTTGGCTTTATAATTGCTTTCAAATCGAAATGGCTTTACACCCGTCAGATGCCTCAAACAGGATGGCATGGAAATGTAGATGTATCCTAATAACAAAACAAAACCTGTTCCAAAGACTTCCACCCTCATCTAAAGCCAAACACCAAAATAAAAAAATTTCAGCCAGGATTTTGCTGAGAATTTTTATAGGACACCGGAACCCTGGGGAGCAAACTGGTTTTTTTAATCTTCAGTGGAAAACAAAACAACTTATTGTTGAATTTTTTTAAATTACATCTTTATGGCTTAAAAAAAATCTCAGAGACCAAGAAATTGCTTGAGTTTTGTGATTCACAAGTGTAGGAGGGAGCTTGTTTGTCGGGCTCACTTTTTTTAAAGGTAGAGTCTGATCCTGTGGCTGGATCCACCAGGAGCTCTCCCACATATGTGGGCCCATGTATATCAAAGTGATGCTCTTAATTTTAGCCTGGCCCCAGCTTGTCCCAAATGGAAGCACTGAGATCCAAATGAGCTTTGATAATGCACTACCCATGGCTCTAGATGGAAAACTGGTAATTTTAAAGTTTATTTTAAAATCTTTATTTATTTTTAAATATTTATTTTAAAATCTGTAACACATTGAAAGCTGAATTTGTAGCGAACCACAAAAAAAAAGGTTTGCTTTTGAAGTGTCAAAGGAATGGGTTATTTTTATCCAGCAAGTGTCTTAAAATTGGAAAAAGAGACTACTGTTCCCTTCTGGTCAGTGATAATTTTGCAAGATCCTTTCATCTGCCAGTTCTTCAAAGTTTCATCTATAACCTGTTCCTAGGTGCCTGCATTTTCAGCGTCTCGGCTCCATTGTTTCACCATGCCTTAGTCTGTTATTCATACTCTGAGGTTTGTCACAGAGTTTTTATGTCTTGTTACCTGTTCTTACGCTTTACCACCTCTGAAGAACTCTTGACCTTATGAATCTGTTGACATGAAAATATTTAAAGGTTACAAGGCCATCCCATAAACATCCCTTCCTGTACTGCATCAGACTCAGTTTCTTCAGGAGCTCCTCATGTCATCCATATTTTAAATTCTCTTTGGTTTATGCTTTCCTCATGCTTTTAGAAACTCTGTGAATTATGTTAATGCCTCTCCCTGTGTTTTTAATTTTGTTTCTGGATCTGAAATGAGTATAAATATGTGATGGATGCTCCATAGCCTTGGCAGACCTGGGCATTAAAATAAATGAAGGAAAGGGAAAGAAAACTTGTTTTGAGTTTAGCCATAAAGAACATTTGCTTGCTTCCTGCGTGATTGCACCCAGAAATCTCTTTAGTCATTTCACGGTGCCTGATTTGGCAGAAATCCTACCAAACCTAAGATACCAATGGGGCCCTGTCTAAAGTGAGAGCAATCTGGGAGTCAACACAGTTCTGAAGGTAATATAGCACAGGTAAACTCACCACACAGAAATGAAGTGGGTTGTTCAAGTCTCATTTTTCAAGATGGGAATTTGGTGCCATTACCAAAAAGGTTTGCAATGCTCCATCATGACCTTTCTGTCAAAAGAATGTTTTGATTCAGCATTACTGTGGGTAAATGATGGGAGATGTAGTTACACCAAAGAGAGGATCCTCAGACCCCCAGACCTTCATGTGTTCCCAGGAGGCTGACAAGAATCCATTAGAAGCTGATTTGAGAGAAAGCAAAGCAGGCTGCTGTCTAACTGGCATTTCTTCCCCAGGATTTTTGTCTACAAGTTAGCAAAGCCTGAAGATTAATGCTACAGGGGAAAATGGGCATGAAGGGAATCTAAACTCATGGCCCCAGGGACTGCAGCTTCAGGAACGTATGTGTTAAAGATTGCAGCTTGAAACAAAAGCATCTAGATGTTTTCAAATTAGATGGTGGTTTTTGAACAATTTGTTCAAATTTTATGGGTGCCCACGTGAATATTCCAACTTGCATCAGGCCAAACAACAAATGTTGAAGAACTCATTTTCCTCCTGGGAAATAAAACCTAATATCTACTTGGCTGTAGAAAACAAACAATCTGCAGAAGCTTAGAGGCTTAATTAAAAGCCAGCTGTACCTGTGGTAAAAATTGGCAAACATCGACTTTTTAATGGCTTCTGTGAGCAATGAAAAGAAAAAAACCAACAGCCAAAATTCAAACCGCCTTGACTTTGCAGTGCATAGAGAAAAGCAGTTGTGAAGAGCAGACAGGCTTTGGGAACACAACCTTTGCTGATGGAACCCTTGGAGATAAACACGACTTAGATAAACACTTAAGTGATGCACAGGATAGAAAAAGTTACCTTAATGAGATGTATTTTATAGAGCTGTGTTTTTACCACCAGGTTGCAACTAAGAGCTCATGAAAAAGAGAAATAGAAGTGCTTCTGAAATGGTGGAAACAAAATGTATTGCCACCACTGGTTGAACAGCCAAGGGATCTGAAACTTGAGGATTCCTCAGCACTTGCTGTGCAGACTTGGAGCTGCTGTGCAGTGATGCAGCTGAACACCTTGTGGGAAATGCAGTAAAGCTCATCAGAGATCGTGTGGGCAGGGTTTTAAACAAATTACACTAAAACCTGCAGAGTTTAAGTTTCTTTTAAAATAACATTTACTGTGAACATTCTAAGAAAGACCCTAACTTGCTCTAAGCCTGGATCACAAGTGAAATGAAAGCCATCATTTCAGAGCCCAATAGTATTCAGCTGTCCTCAATACACATTCCAACAAGAAGCAATTAGTAGTCTCCAACAGGATAACAGATGAACAGAAAACAGTTCCTATGAAACTCTCATCCTTGCTGCTGCTCTAAAACACACTCTGAGGCTCATTCCATTTGTGTGAATGGTTTCTAAATAGCCCACTTGATTTACAAGTCCATTTTTGCTGTGCTGAATCTCCCTCCTAGAAAGAGAACCCACATTAATAGTAGTGCTGCAGCCAGAGACCCCTGCAAGCACAGAGCTCCTTCCTGCTGCATTCTGGCTTGCCATGAAGTTCATTCCACACTGATGCATTACGAGGGAGAAGATGCAATAGCAAATCCCTTTGGTCTCGTTCATCTGTTAGTGAAATAAACAAAGAGGGAAGCTGGTTAATTTGGTCACAGGAAGTCTTTCCTCATTGAAACATCACAGGCAATAAATAAACACTCAGTGGGTTTTTGTTTGTTGTCTTCATTGCTCTGTGACTCTGACAAAAGAGAATTCATCTGGTGTAATGTTTAAATGAAGAAAAACATATATATATATATGTATAGTCATTTAAACAGAAGTCATATGGGAGAAACCTAAGAAGTTTGCAAAGAAAGATCGTAATGGAAAATAAAACACACAATTTATAACTGACTTTAATCCTTTTTCTTCTTTCTTTTGGACAAGCTCATTACAGAGGGAGAACTGAATTTCTGCAGTAGCTGCCTTTGCTCACAGGCCTCTGATGAGCAATCAGCACTGTGCACTGAAGCATGAACCTTATATGTGTACAGAAATTCACAGTTCAACAAATTCCCCAGATCAACCTGGAGATGGAATAACAACAGAATTAGATGTGTTATTAGAGATAGTGACCCAACACCTTCATTTTTTGCCTTTCATTTACCTTTCCATTTGCCTGCATCCAAAATGACAAGCTGAGTCTGCCTTCGCTCAGTCCCTTCTGTGATGAATTGTTTAACGAAATTTCTGCAGGACAAAAATATTATGGCTTTCTTTTTAATTTTGATGTTGTTTTTCTTGCATTGCTATTCACATAGAAGCCACATATGGATGGAGGAAATAAAGGAAAATGTCACATTGTACAGGCTTTGAATTAAAATAAAGTTCTTGCATCACAGTTTTTTTCATGAAGCAAAACACGTGAAAGATCCTGCATTTCTTCCAGTTTTCTAAGAGGAATTAGTCAGTGAGTTCATCTTTGCCAGTGAAAGCACCAAAAGTTTGGAGTGGAACAGGTTCAATCATTTTAGTATCTCTTGTTGTCTACAAAGCAAACTTCTCATCCACATATACCCCCTCCACATGAGCCTCCACCATGACCCTGGTTATGGCAATTTCCAAATGGCAGCTCCAGATCCTCTGTGGTGCACAAGCCACAGCAATGGGCATCTCCAGGACACTGACAAGTGGGAGCCAAAACACGGATGTCTCTGGTTCATCAGGGTCATCAGCAGCCTATTGGGGTAGGCAGATACTGGTATTACCCTAAAAGGATTTATTAGGTTCAGCATTTTTAGTGTATCTTGGCTTACCTTCTTCAAACCAGTCAAACCAGGTATTGTATATAAATATATGTGTGTTTATATATATATTCTGAGACAAAATAAGGAAAGCGTGGCAGTCTCAATTTTGGATTTACTAAAATTTTGGATTTACTTCAAGCATCTCTCCTACAGAAGGTGCACCAAGGAGCAAGTCTTGCATTAGCAAGGCACTGCTGGGCCATGATGACACCAGAGGGTTTTTCAGGAACATGCTGCCCAACTCCCAGCTTTTCAGAGCCTGTTTTCTGGAGTGGAACTCCTCAGGACACATCACATGCTGACACAGGCTGTCAGCACTGTACGTGCATCAACAAGTAACACATTTACCCCTAGGTAAAGGGAAGAAGGTCAGGCAAAAATATCATAAAATCAATACCTCGCCTTTTCTAAATTTAATTTTTTTTTTTTTTACAATTCATTGTAGCTGGAACCAGTGGCAAACAGACTCTAAAGCCAGGTGCTGAGACAAGTGTATTTCCAGTTGTGCCTGTTGTGCCTCTTGCCATGGAAAGGCTGCTGTAAGCACCAGCCTCTTGCCTCTGAAATGAGAGTTTCCTCACTTGTTGGGTGACTCAGGATATAACAAGTTCCACATTTTCAGAAGTGAAAAAGAATTTGGCCTTGAACAGCAGGTGATATTTTTGTATTTCAGATCAAAATTTTTTTCTTAACAGGGAAAGGAGAGGCTTTTAATTTTCCAGGAGCCTTATAAAAATAGTCACAGTAACTTTACTTTGATAACTCCTGTCTGTCATATCTGGGACTTCAGACTCCTCTTGCCTCATACAAGTCTTAAACCAAAGCAGCATCAGCGACTCCAGCAGCATAGCGTCTGCCACTTCATCTATTTTAATATTTTACCTTAGGCCTTCTCCTCCTCCTTCCAGTTGGTCAACATTTTTCAGATTTTCAGTCACTAAAATATCTTTTATGCAGTGCCTATTTCATTAAACAAGAGATTTTGGAGCCATAGACTTGATGTATAACCTTAGCGAGGACAAGTATTTAATGGACCCAGTCTGCAGGAGGGTGGCACTGCAGGGTGCCCCCACCCCTGGATCAGACCTTGCCACTGGCCAAGGGGTGATGGCTGTCACTTGCCTGTGTCATCTGTGCCTCTCTGGTATGGCATCCAGTGTCCTTTGTCCTCATACAAGGCCTATCAGCTGGCTGGGAGCATCCTTCCTAATGCTGGAGGGCGTCACAACTCCTGCTGGCACCAATAACCAAAACTGCCTTGTGCAATGATTGTTACGTACAAGAAACACGTTTACTTTATTCACTAGAGGGTTAAATACATGATCATACTTTGAAACAGTCTTCAAAAGACTGAAGGAAGTACAGGTGTTCCTGGACAGCCTCAGCTTCCCTCATCAGTGCTGCGTGAAGGTTCCTTTCCTGCTTCTTGCCCCAGCCCTGTGGACCAATATCCACACCCGCTCCATAGTCCCCGGCCAGTGAAGCTCACCAGGCACTTCACACACCAGCATGTGTGATGCCTTTCATTCATTTAAAGTCCTCTAGCTAAAGCATGTGTCCTGACAGGCAGAGAGGTGCCCTGTGGTGAGTGCTGGGGTTTTCTCCCTGTCTGTTCCCCTTCAGAGCACTCGCTGGAGCTAAGGTCTCCCTTGGCCCTCTGCAGATCCACCAGTTAACTTCCAGCTCAAAGCCACTGGCCCACAAGCACAGCATCATCGCTGCAGTTCTTCAGCTGAAGTGCTGAGGGTGGTGGCTCATGGAATCCCACCACTCTGGCTCTGAGGACTTGAGGGCCCAAGAAGTTTGGGAACGGCGTTAACATCGGGTTTCCCTTCATTGGTACAGCCGCAGCAGGACCGGATTCCTCACAGAGTGTAAGTGTGATGTCGCACTAGTGGTGGAGGATGTCCCTGAAGGTATTTTAATTAGTTCAGGCTGGCTTATTCTACCACAGCGGATCACAAAGGCCGCATAGCTTTATCATCTCCAAGCTCTGAGCTGATGTCTTTGATAGCAGCTTGCATCAGATCTGTCTGCCATTAAATCATTAGCAGCCCGTGAAAATTGAAAATAAATCAGGCTACTATTCCCCAGACTTTGGTCATTTCCTAATCTCATGGAAGACACGAAAATATCTATGCTAATGACATTGTTATGAATATGGTTTTCTTGCTCATCATTACCATTTTAAAGTGGTTTAAATGGACTAGTAATCACCATAGCAACAAAGCAGCAGTCAGGGGGACTACTATCAAGAGAATTTGATGTCTTAAAAGGGAACGTGGTTTTTTACATCTTTTCAATGAAATCTGGATCTTTATTCTGACTTTGAACCAGATAACAGACCTGAAACAACCAGGAAGAAAATATGCACATTCTCATTATAGTACTGAATATCCCCAAATCTGCACTTCTTATTTATTGATGCAAAGTTTAGGGGGCATGAATAGAGAAGCAAGTAGAAATTAGCCTATCAGGAAGGATTTAAGTAGGTGGTGGGGTAAAAAATGCATTCCAGTTGCAAAAAGACAGTGTTGTACCTGGGAAAGCAAATGACTGAGGTCTGCAAGAAGACCACAGAGTCTTGCTGTGCCTCAGCGTTCAGGGACTTTTTAGATAATAACCTTCCCTGCTTCTACCTCCTCCTTCCATTGCTAAACAGTCAAAGACCCTTAGAATTACTTGTCACAGTATACAGCACAGTCTACGATGGTTATTTTAGTTGTTCCTTAGATACTGACAGCCACAGCTAATTATATTAGAGACACAAATTTTTTTTAAATGTTTGCTACCGCCTGGCTAAAAATGTTTAGATCAATAATGACATTGTCTGTTGTCTCTTTCCTATCTTTGCCTGTTTTCTGGAAGACTTGATGGGTCTCAGGAAAAAGCAAATTGAGTCAGAGATATAACAGAACTGTTACTTTATTTTTTTTAATACTGAATCAGATCTGCATATATGCCTGACATACTCTATGGATAAAAACCCCTTCTGTGAAATTCAAGTCACCTTCAGCTGAGGCTGGAATGCTGGGATGTGCCATGAACCCTTCACCAGCGCATGGCAGAGGGACTGGGAGGCAGGAGGGAAGCCAGAGGCCAGTTTCTCCTTGGTCAGATATTTACCCTCACTTCCCTTATTTTGCTCTTCCTCCCCAAAATGCCTGACATCAGTAAATAAGCAATATAGACAGCAGGTACAGGCAAGACACCCGCCTATATGCAGGCCTCATTTAGCAGCCTTAGAGGACAGGGTTTTGCAGTGCACAGCTCCTTCCAGCCCTATAAAGGCAGTGTTGAGCATTTTCTGCTGCCCCTTGGCATGCCACAGTGCCACACAGCTCAGGAACCATGTCCTGACAGCCAGAGCACAAGGCAAGGGCACCCTGTGGGGTTCAGAGCCCAGGATGGAGCTGTGTGTGGAGGGTGGCTGGAGAAGCAGTAGGCAGCTACCCCCAGCCACACTGGCCAGCCCCTGGGCTGATCAAGTTACCTATTAAAGACAACAGACATTGCACTCTTGAAGGCAAAGACTTTCTCCAAGCTATTTTCCATCTGTTTTCCTTGTTGGAGTCTAAGGCACCAGCACACATCCTGCTGAAGCTGAGGCCTCTCCAACCCTCCCTTGCCTACAGCTGCCAGACTTCTGTGTTGGAGGGTGTGAGGTCGCAGTTTACTTCAGCCTTTAGCCTCCACCTTGGTACAAAAGCATTCCAGTATTACAGAGTACTTGGATTAACAACACTGCTTGTCCTCTTGGAATGTGCAAACAGAGCTTTCTTCTTATAAAGGACTTTATAAGCAGGCCAAAAACTTGCATCTCAATGCCACTGCAATCACTAGGCATGGAGACCTTTTCCAAGACCTGCACACTGATCTGTAGCCAGATGCTACTTTCACCTCATTGCTGATGAGCAAGTAGAAACTGCCAATGAGATCTAAGGCAGTACACTCACTCCAAGTTCCTTCCCCTCATTATTAAATACTAGCAGATGGAACCAGCCCCAGGCTCAGGGAGGATGCAGGTTGTCTTCAACTATGAGCTGAATGCAGCAGGACTCACCAGGAGAGAGCTCACAGGAAAACACATTGTTAAAAAACCCACCCCAGAGGTCTCAGAGGTGCCCAGGTGAGCAATATTCTGGGTGCTGCAGACTGCCAGCTTCAGCACAGTGCAGCAATCCTTGTAGCCTGTGAGGATGAGCAGCTCTTTCCCCATGCTGTGCACAGAGCACATCACCCCCACAGCTCAGCAGGCTCCTGCATGTTACCCACCACAGCAGACAATACTGGCTCTGCTTATTAAAAACATATAAAATTAGACAGATCACAATGTTGCTTTTTCTAAAGAGAGCATCAAAACCAACATCTGATGAATGCACTTCATTTCCTGCAGGGGCTTCCCTTTAAATTGGTTAGAAGCCTCACTCAGCAGCTCTATTTCAGCAAAAATCTAACAAAGAGAAAGGGCATTTACATTACCTCAACCACATCAATAGCAAGAGGAAATGGAGACCAAGGGTCCCCTGAGCCCAGGCTGGCTTGGCACGACACAGTCCCCCTGGCTCTGATAGGCATATTTCTGATCTGCAGGCTTAGGCTCCAAAAGGAGGGTCTGGGTAGCTCCTGCACTTCAGGAACTATACAAACCAGTATGAACTCAGACAGAAAGTTAACCTGATAGACGAGGATAAAAGACACAGGACAGGCGAGACCCTCCTCGTGATGGTGTCCCTCTCTCTTCACCATGGCTGCTCTCATGATCTTGACACAAGGCACAGTGCAAGCCGTACAGTGCTTCCCACACAGAGCTGGCTGATTAAAACATTATGGACACTATGAATTGTGGAAAAACGGGCGGGAATGAGGGTAACAGCCTAAAGAGGAACTCTGTTTTGCTAAGAGAAAAGCTCAGGCTTTGCCTGAACTTTTCTGGCTGTAGATGCCGGAGGGGATAGCAGGACCCCTTTCCACCTCTGCCCACCCATCAGTGCCTTGGGAATGGCACCAGCCCAACGTGTCCCCTGCCAGAAACACAAAGCTCAGGCATTTCTGTCACTTCTCCCAGCTGGAACAGGCTCGAGAATGGGGTGTGATGACCCCCCTGGCCAAGACAACAAAGCAATAACTTGTACCCAGCCGGGAGCTGCAGTGGGACAGTGCCTCGCTCCGATTGCTCTCTCTGCAGGGCTATGGGAGCTGCTCTGTTCCACCGCCCCCTCCAGCTGTGTGGGAGCCAGGAGCTCACAGCAGGCACTTCCAACCAGCTGCTGAGGCCAGCAGAGCAGCACAGACGGCTTGGAGGGGCCATCAAGCTCGTGGTCACTGTGAGAGTCCCTCAGGCCAAAAGGTTTAAGCAGCTCTGTCCGGTTGGACAACTGCAGGGCTGAGTGCCCACCATAAGCACTTTAAAGCACCTGTATTTGAGATTTAATACCTCTTGGAGATACAAATTTGTCATAAATCAGAAGTCTGAGCAAGCTTGTCACCACCTTCACCCCTATCACAGTGAGAGTCTTCTCCTGCCAGGTGCTCAGGTCTTCTTTCATTCACCCCTGAGAAATCTGATGCAATCACCGAAATAACACTCCTGAAAGCAAGGGAAAAGTGTCTGTCATTGGGGCTTTCTTGACAGTAACAAAGAAACCCAACCCCCTAATTCCCAAAATCAAGAACAAAGACTTAGAAGTAACTGAAACCTGGCACCTATATTTTGATAATATATTCTCCACCAAAAATGTTAGCAGCAAGGAGGATTATAATACAGTGTTATAAAGTATCTCAGCCATAGAATAACATAAATAGCCAACAAAGGACTTAGTGCGATGTGTTTCCATGTGGAGCTTACAGATGAGGTTGCCTGAGCTGCCACAGGAGCCCCTTAACCTCAGCAGCACTGAGAAACAAGCCCCCCAAACATTCCCTCCCCGGTCTGGTGCTGGTGGGCTCCACGACTCAGACAGTTCACGCTCTCAAAAAGCAAGGGAACAAAATCATAAAGACAGAGATAAATACAGCAAATGCTGGGATCTCTGGCACCGGTGCAAGGACGCAGATCTGGGGTGTTAAAGTGCAAGACAGTGTTCTTTGCAGGCTAAGGACATGGGGTGTAAGAGGAGCAGGACATCCCCCATCTAATTCGAGTTAGTCCTATCTTGGTTTTAAAAATAGCAAGTGTTAGAAACTGTGTATTCCTGCAAAAGGATTACACTCAGGCATTTGTTGACAGGGTTCTGGGAAGCCTGAGCTTTCTCCCAGAAGCTGCTGCTGCTACAACCCACAGCACATCTTACAAGTTAAGGATGAGATTTTTTGCAAAGATACAGGACACCAGCACTTTTTTCATCTGGCTTAACAACCCAATCCTGTATCTACCTGCATTTTATACCACCTCAGCAGTGCCACCACCTACCAAGCCACACAGTGGCCCTTGGCCCCTGTGGGAGCATGATGTGGCAAGAGGCAGGTTTGGGAGCTGAAGTGGGAAAGCTGCAGGAGCACGATGGCAGGGCAGGGCTAAGGGCCTGGAAAAAGAGATCCAACCTTCACATGAACATACCTGCTGTGCACAGGGAGGTAAGGTCTTGGCCCATTTTGTCAGTGCACACAGCTCCATGTCCACAGGCACACATGCAGAAAAGAAGGTAAAACTGAAGAGTAACATGGGCTAAAAATGCAAATTAAATTAAAGCCTTTTAATTTAAATTTAACATGGTCCAAGATCCTTATTAATGATTTTTAGGATGAAAACATGCCACACATCAGATAACATGCCTCCTACTTCTTCTGCATGGAGGCTCTGAAACAGCCATCCCCACTTTGCTCCTGCTTCCAAGAGGGATGAGTCTACCCCAGCACAGCCCTGAGACAACACGCTCAAACAAAAAGCCCATGACCTCTCCTGGCTGTGCTTCCTGCCTTCTCTCTAACCATCCCTGCTCTGATTGCAATGGCCCCAAAAATGTGATGAGCAATGGCTATCCCCTCACCTTTTTTTTCACCAGCTCTGGTTGAAGTTTTCAGGGAAGGAGCTCGGCAAAAGTCAGTGCTTGAAGGAAGTGGATTTAGCAGATTAAACATACCTGTAACAACAGCATTCCAACTCTTTAAATACTTGCACAATCAGGTTTTGTGAAGAGTTAACTTGCACACACAGACATTTTAGCTCAGTTTCTTTGCATTATTCTTTAATATTATATGCTCAGGATCAGCCTTCAATGTTTATCCAAGTTATATTCTGAAATATATATCTGAAATCTGATGGACATTGCAAACCTGAAAAGGGGAACACAAAGGCAACTGTATGTCAGACCCCTTATGGCCACCAAAACCATACCTGGGCTGCAGACCCAGGGGCAGCCAAACCAGCCTGTAACAGCTTCCTGTGCTTTCTGGAAAGGTGGATAATGCACTGCTCTTCTCACTGCTCTCACATCCTCTGCTGGGCTCCCATCATTTTAGGAAGGTCTGGTGAGCCCCAGCATTGGCATAAGATAAGCAGGAGGCAGGGAGCTCTTAGTTTGGCATGGAACCACAGTCACCTTAAAATGTTTGCTTGAGCACAGGCCAGAGCTCAGGTTTTTCAAGAAGGCGTTACCCAGTTGGACCTGGAGCCTGGCACACCTGTAGGAGCAGGTGTTAACAGGCTCCTGCCATCTCCAAGTCAGGAGATGCACAGTAAGTCTTCACTAAGCCATCCACCTTGTCAGGAATATAAAACAGTAAAATTGCTCAAACAGTAGAAATAAATCTTAAGCATGAGTCAGTAGAGCAGCATGTTCAAGATGTTTGCTGAGGTTGTAGATTTTCTTTTGTGTTTATTTTCCCCAGAAGTCAACAAATACAACTGGTATTTGCCACACAGTGACCTTGCATGATGACCATAGTGGTCATATTTTAAAATGGCTGTATTAGGGCAATACAATAAATCTACATTTTTCATACAGACATTCTTTATACACTTTTTGGCATATTTAAACAGAGTCTCAACATATTTATGCAGCTTTGAAGACAGCATCTCCCCTTTTTCCAAAAGCCCTCCTGAACCCTGCTCAGCCACAGATGGTGTAAGGAGCACCCACAGTCATCTCAAGTCCAGTTTTGGACTAAAAGCTGCCTCTCCTTCATACCCCATCTGTCTTCCCTCCACCATTTCAGTCCTGCACCACATAGGTAAAGTTCAAGGCTTAGCTGTGATTTGCTTTCCTTGGAAAGTGCCCAGAGCCACTCATCTTGCAGAAGGATTTGAGCACAGACACAGCTGCCACCACTCCATGAGCTGTGCCATCAGGGTTGCTTATTTTGGGAAGGCCTAAGGGTAAACACACCATGAGAGCAACGTGAAGCTCCTTCTATGAGCAGGAACATGGCTTTCTAAGGCATCTCCCCTGCCAGGCCAGTGCTGGGAGTAATGATGACATCCTGTGTAGTTTTGGAAACTTCCTAGAGCCTGTCCACTAAGCAACACCAATCACACATTTCCTGCAAGCATCCAAAACACAGGGTATTGCAAGAAAAAAACACCTGAAACACAGGAAAGCCTTGCATTATGAGAGTAAAGAAAGGGGGGTGTGTGTATATATATATTCACACTTCACAAGAAATGTCTAATGGAGGTTAGCTCACACTCCAAGACCCATCCAGTTTTTTCCCAAATAATACCTAGAAGATTTAATCTTTTTTCTTGACTTTTTTGGGTTTTTTTCGCAAAGGGCTTCTTTTGGCCCCAAATACTTCTTGTACAGATCCATTTCTACAAATATATAACTTGCATGATATTTTTAAGGATTGTTAGGTTTAGAATCAACTCATGACTCTTATTCCTGTTGTGTGGCTGGTTAATATTTATGACTGGCCAATGCCATTTCTGGTCAGGGGAGACATTTTTTCACAAAGCAAAACCAGCACTGAATATAGTTGCTTTGTTTACAGACTTTATACTAGGAGTCCTTCCCAAATACTTATCTGACATAAAAAACCTAGGGAGAGGATTTTCAGAAGTTTTTACTGACTTAGCCATGAGAGGTTAAAACCTCACGCTCTGTGCTCGAGAGACTGGCATGGAGATGCCTGAGCAAATAGCAGCTTAGGCTCAAACATTCCTTCCCAAACACCATTTTGCAGCAGGCAAAATCATCTACATCTACATTTGCTCCTCTTCAGGTACATACTTTGCTCGACAAAGGCTTGTACCAGTAAAACTGGCTTTGTCAAGAAGAGATTGTTCGCTTTAAAGAGCTCACTCAACAGGTTCAAGAAGCATCTTCTTCCCCAGTCATGCAGATGATCAGGAGCAGAGACATGACAAATCAGCTTGAGAAAACTGAAGCCCCACTGAGTAATCCAAACCAGCAGATACAGCAATTTAAGCTCCAATTTATACAAAATGGAAGATATAACAGGTGAAGGCAGCTTTAGTGAACTTGTGACATGTTCATCAGAACATGGTCAGTCAGTTATCTCTAAATAATCAGGACTGAAATTACAAGCTTATTTTTGTGAGAGGAAGAAAATGGAACAGTGCTGAAGGAAAAAAACACAGGTAAGAGGAACCAGTGGAAAAGTTCTCAATTCAAAGCTGTCAGAGACAGCAAAGGAGGAAAAAAAGAACAACTTCTCTTTGGACATAATTAATCTTGAACCTCCAGCTGTACTGCAAGGTTAAAGCCAGCATCAAATTACTAAACGAAGTGAGGGTGAAGAGAAATTTCTGCTCTAGGCATGCATATGCTAGTACATCCATTCACATGAGGCCACCCTAGAATGAAATAAAGGGCAGGGGTTAAGAAAAGGGATGAAATTACTCAAATCAGCCAAGGTTTCCGTTTGGTTTTTTGGGAAGGTTTGTGTATGTACACGAGGAGAATCAAAGAAAGAAAAATAAAAACATACCATAATGGAGAGTGAAGCATAAGACAGAAGCTACAGAATATACAAATTTGGTATTTAATACGGAAGCATAGTGAAAAAGGAAAGCTGAAGGAGATCATTATCCATATGCAACTATATTTCACAGAAACTGGCAGAGATAGAAGGAACTTCAGTAGAGAATGCAAAAGCAGAAATTTTGCCTAATGCACATTTCACAATGCACAGCTAGGCCGTGAAGCTCCCAAGGTACAGAAAAGTGCCAGCTATTTAAACACAGAGAAAGGTATTTATCTTCCCCTCATCTCTCTCTGCTTCCCACTCAAATCCAATCTGACCAAATACAGCATCAGTTCAGGCTAAATCTAGTATTAAAGACATGTTCATAACTACATCCTTCAGGCGCTGCATTATGCCCACTTAACTTCTGGAGCATCCACAGCCCAGTGAGGACACTGTTGCTGCAAGGGACTGATCCCTTTGCAATATCCCAACCTCTCTAAGACAGAAAATTAACTTCTCACATCTTTAGTATTTCTTACTTACTTTTGAAATAAAAATATTCAAAAGTCTAAGATGAGCCAATAACTAATGTACAAAATATTTAGCCTAACCTAAGGAGAGCAATTTAGTGAATCCAGGGATTCGGTAGAAGAACTTAAGACTTAACTTGAAAATTACTTAAAAGTAACAGCAAAAAACCCCTCTCAGCTTCTCCAAGCTGAGTGCTGTATCTGCCCTTTACCATTAATCCAGGACTGCACAAGGCCATGCCTTGCTCACATGCACTAAGCCAGCATGTGTGGGTGACACTGCAGAGCGGCTGGAAAGCCTCCTTTCTGCAGCAGGAGTTACAGGGAGAGCAGCTGAACAGCTCATTCAACTCAATTCTGTTTTTCATGGGCTGCTAAAGTGACCTTGAGACAGCAAGCACTGTTTTCAGGAAGACCATGTCCCCCCACACACACCATGGAGTCTACAGCCAAAACCAGACTTCCAGGCTCCACATTTCCCTTCCACAAAGCTTCGGGCAGTTGGGATTGAACCCAGCCTCTGTGAGTACTGCGGCAGGTGTAACTCATCTTACACAAATATTTAACAAAAAACGCATTAAAGCAGTACAAGAGGGAAGTTAAGCATTCTCCGAACAAGTTTAGTATTGTCAGAACACAGAGAATACCAGCGTAAAACACCATTCTATTACCAGCTGCACTGCTGCCACCATGAGAAAACTGAATACTGAAATAAGGAGAGCAGCACACATTCACATGTGGAGGATCCATCCCAGACTGACCTATTTGAGCTGAGCTAAACACAGAAAGGAGCATTGTAGGGACAAACAAATGGGTCTGGACCAGACGACCAGGCAGCTCACTCCTGGGAGTACATTCCTAAGGGCACACAAAAGCCTGAGAATGCTGCGAAAGCGAGCGTGGCACAGTGCAACAGCTTCCCTGGAACACAACAGGACGAGGGAGCGTGGCCATTCATCCCCAGCAGGCTACAGGTTACACACAGGCACAGCACTGCAGGGTGGGCTGGTGCGACCCGAGAGCTGAGGTGGCACAGAGGCTGCAGAACAGCCGTTCCTGGTTATGGAATGCTGCTCCACCCGCACACCCTGGGGACAGAAAAGCGCTTATCCCGACCTCCAACGCCCACCTGCAGCACAGTGGGGTGGAGCTCTGGCTGACAGGAGCTTGTACTCCTCCAGTCTTGCGTCGTTCATGCCCTCCTGCAGTGGCACCTTAGAAATCACTGCCTGCTTTTTCATTCCTTCAATTAACCGTGTACTACAAAGTGACTGATGTAATCACAGAAGAGACCTGACCAAAAACATACGTACACTACAATAAAGTAATGGAATTATTTAAAATGTAATTCAAGTTCCTTGGGCTTCAAAAGCAATGAGACCCACCCACCTCCCCTCAGCAATGGACCTGTGGCTATGAATCTGCCAAAAAGAACTTACTCATTTCGTTCCAAGAAATCAGGTGTAGTTTCGGTAGATAAGTAACTGAAGTATGCAAGAAGCATTAGCACAAAGCATTTTTAGGTTTATTTAAATAAAAATTATAATTTATACAAGACTTTTTAAACAAACAAGATTTTCTTAAAAAATGTACAGGGCAAATAATTGCATTATTTCAATTATTCATACAGTATAAGTCTTTTGTCAAACAAAAGTTACACTGATAATGAATTATTTACAATTTCAAAATATAGACTCAAACTTCAGACATAAAAATTTTAACATCCATTATATTTCAATGATTAGTAGAAATTAAGCATCTGCCAAAATGTACAGAGTTCAATAAAAACTACCAATGTTTTCAAACAGGTTTAAGTAGCCAAAAAACAGATACATCCTTTCATCTCTTCACAGTTGGGTAAAACCCCTTTTCTCTTTGTCTGCAGAACGAGAGTAGAGTTTTGCTGCTGGCATCCTGTGTGATGTTGCTACTAATAAATAGCTTGTTTCATTCAATCTTGCCTCACAAAAGTTACAGTGCACAGAAAGGCATGATTTCATATTTCAGCTTGTTTCGCCTTTTGAATTTAAATGGTCACTGATAAAGAATTAGTCAGTTTTCATCTCCCTTTTTTTATTGTCTTTAAAAGGGACTCAAACTAACCAACAAACTTCTAAAGAAGTTAAATCCAATTACGCGTGAATGATCCAGACATCCACAGACACGAATAGAATTGCAAATATAAACAGCAATGAGACGGACAGAATGACAAGAACATCACTTTCAGCTATTTAGAAGCACTTTACATTAAGTGTTCCGACCCAGCCTGTTTCTGAAGGCTGTACTGCAAAACTAACTAGGAAGATTGGAATTTAAGGTGAGAGCTTCAGTGTAATTACACAAGTCAAGTATGTATTTACTCATTAAACATCCGCTCCTGCCCTCCACACCTGGGAGGGTGCAGCAGGAGAAAAGCGTGAGTAAACACACACACAAAGGTTACCTTCAGTCTCTGAAGTCACAGACACCACGGGAGCAGTTGTGCAGCACGGAAACCAGATAACCCAATGTAAAGTGAAATTTGCAAAATATGTACACAGATGTCTGTCAATTATATTACAACTCTACTTAAAAAGAAAAAAAAAAAAAGAAATCCAGTCTGTTTTCTCTGTATCAGAACCAATGTTGCATTGCAGTTTGCACTAGGTTTACTGCTTTAAGCATCGCTAACTTTTAAGTTCACACTGTTAAAGTGTGGATTCATTTCAAACGTTAGCACATTAGATAAGACATTTCTAATTTCTTTGCTCAGAAAATAAATTTTAAGAATGTATTGTACACATGAGGCATTTCAGTCTGGGAAAAGGATAAAGACATCTTTTCTCCCTCTCCAAAGCCTAGGTATGGTTAATTGTCCTGGCACCATCAGTATAGATCCTATAGCTCCTCCAGGAACCAGAATCTAGGACAACCCTGTACATGAGGGTCAACCAGTGAAGGGTGGGGAGGAGGAGGAGGTAATAAGTGTAAGTCAACTGATTTCCTACTGAAACTGCTGTTATGATCAGAATGAAGATATAAATTACACTTGAAAAATGATACAAAAATAAGAAAAAGAGCATGCTCTCTGTAAAAAATATAGTTTTCTGTTTCTTCAAAAAAAAAGGATAACCTTAAAACACACCCAAGGGACGTTTTTCTTAAGACAAAATGAATGAATCTGATCAAGATTTATGTAACATTAAGCCATTTTAATGCCTATTTGTTAGCCACACTTACTATTCAAGGAAGATTCTAGAAAGGAAAGCCAAATTATAACATGTTGCAATTACAAAAAAGAAATTAACTGATTTTAAAGTAGTTTTGATGAGAAAGATTTAAGATCAAGAATTTTTACTTAAACATATAACCTGCATGTGTAAAGTTATGAAACCATACACTGTCAAGCTACATCCACTTTAAATGGTGGCAAAATGGATTTCCCACCAGCTTCACTTACATTTGAAGTTTCCAGGCCCTGAGTTACAGCATACCAAAGGTGGTGTTAGAAATGCACCCCTTTTTCAGGTCATGTGCAGACATGTTCAAGTGCTACTCTAAAGTGAGAACTTGAAAATTGCATTTTAGCCATTACAGTGGTTTCTCCCCTGTTCTTGCCTACATTTCCACCCAGGGCACACCCCATCTGTGTTTCACTTAAAATGCTCAACCAAATTCTGGTATTCACCAGTACTTCTTCATATCAAATTTATATTAAGTTCTCATATCCTACCTCTTCATGGCCAGACCAAAATAAGGTTTGTACAGTTTGACTTCCACCTTCTTCATTACTCCTGCATTTATTGACACACTTTAATTTATAACTGTGCTAAGAGTTAAACACCCTTTGGTGTTTGCTACCCCTCCCCTTCCTCCATTTTATCCCTTTCCCTATAAAGAAAGGATATTCCTGTTTAAAAAAAAACAGAGAAAAAAAATCCATTAAATTAAGTCCCATTTTTACATAAGAATTTGCATCTCCATTGCTTTCTTTTAGGGCCATTCATACAATGTCTGGAGACATCCATACTACTCTAAAAGACACAGCAAAGGAAAAGACACTCTGGAAGGCTTGGCATAACTCCTACTGTGCTTTCATGAAAATGCAAATAAAATTCTAAACCTCTCAGATGGGTGCTTTATATAGAGTATAAAAGCTTTCTAATATTAAAGACAAAGGTCAATATGTGCTTTGCTGCTAGACAAGCCTGAGAGAGTTTAGAGGAGTGCAGCCTTCCTGTTTTACCTGGCAGTCGGGTTTAATTGTTACTAAAATTTAATTCTGCAAGGGGGAAGACAGAAGCACACCAATGCTCCTAAAATTATGCTTTGAGAGGAATTAGTGCTTTCAGTTGCTATATTATAGCAGGTTTTTTTTATTACAAGGTAACTCAAGAGAATAGACAAATTAAAATAGGTCACATCTGAGTTTAATTACTCTCACGTCCCCCAACACAAAAAGCCTTCAAGTCTTTAATGCATTAACATACAAACGCCTTGTACATGCAACATGTACAACAGCTGAGCCCTTCTAGGACAAGTACCTATAGAAATATAATTACATGATACCTAACATTTTAGGAACAACATTTTGGTGCCCTCTTTTATAAAAAGCATCTGCCTGCCTTCCTTCCTCTTACTTTGGTTAATGAGGAAAGGGAAATTCAGCTACAAACTTTCTCCTCCAATTCACTGTACAAGTAATTTAAACATCTCTATGCAGGAAAAAATAAAGTTAACCAAACCAGTAAGACATCCTTCTGCAATGCAAAAATTAGCAAGAAGCAGTTATTTTAAATGCAGTTGTAAATATGGAAATACTAAGATGCTAATACTTCCTTGATGTTGCTATCAGTTTTAATAAAGGACCCAATCAAGAACTCCAGGCTGAAGGAGGAGACTTCAGGCTGCTGCTGTCATCATTCTCACGTCTTGGGGAAAAACAACTAAGATGAAGGGACAAATGTATCCCTAGTGACATCAGTGGAGATAAAGGGATCAATCTGTTATACAGTCAGGTCTCTGAGCATCTTCCCAGCTTTTAATGTCAGTAAATAAACATTAAAAGTGCTTAATGTGCAAGGCTAATAGTGATGATAGCACTTTCACTGTTTTGTTTCATTTGGTTTTTTTTGTCTTTTTTTTACAAAAACCTTAAAAACAAACATGAAGGCATATATAAAATACACTTGGTTTATGTAACAGATAGAATATAAACCACCAGACAAGAAAAATTATTGCAAAATAGATGAGGATGTTCATTTTTTCACTACCAAGTCATACAGTAAGAAAGTTTCCTTTAGCTCTTCCAAGATAAGACACTAGCTTTCACTGCTGGAGGGTGCAGATGTTATTTTCACGTATTGGTTGAAAATTGTCTCAAAAGCTTCATCTCTGTGTACCATGGCACCAAACACCAAAGGCTAAATGATAGAAAAAAACACATCATGTCAGTACACAAAGAAAAAGAATTCCCTCTAGGTATATTTTTCTCAAGTCAATAGGAACAGGTTAATTGCACTAGAAATGCATTGATAAAGACAAAATAATCCTTTTCTCTACTAAATCCTTGACTATGTGGCATAGTTTCTAGTATTTTTCACTTCCTTAAAAACTTCATCTGAGGGTCAGGCCCTCCCACCTCAAAGCCTCCTCCCCCCATGGATACTCTCAAGCCAACAGCTTTTTGCTTCAGACTGCACAGCAGAGCAGCCCCCATGCTCCTGATGTAGGATGCTGGGGAAGATCTTTCTAAAGTGCTGGAGTAAAACACTCCAGATGTAATAGAACAAGCTGAATATTTAATTCATTAAAATTCTGAAGACAAACATACTGAATAATAGAGAAGTGAATTTTTTTTTAATAAAGAAAAATCCAATCACTGGCAGAAGGGGACAAAAAAAGCCTTTATGCTGCTGCTAACCAGAGGAGGACAAGAAGGGTAAGAAGTCCAACACAACAATACAGATACCACCAGCTACTTACTTTCTGTGTAGATGGTGTCGATACAGCAATACCCATCCCTGATCCCGGGAGAACAGAGAGCACTTTATACTAAAAAAAACCACAAAGACGTAAGATATTTTCTGAACTGAACAACTGCAAGAGATGCTGCAGAGGTTACACAATTCATCACTGGCATGTCTTGCCAGCCACAACTAAGACCTCTACTAAAACCAGGATGAAGCCAGCTGCCATTCTCAGACCCTGCACTCGTGTGGGTACACCCTCACCTGGACAGCCAGGACCCTTCTCTCCACTTCCTCCCATGAGCTGCAGCAACACCTCACCTGCTGGAACCAGCCCAGCCCCAAAGTGAGCATCAGTCCCACTCCAGCCCACAGGAGCTGACCCAGCTGTGGTGCTGGGAACCGCAGGCAGCCGGGCGGGGCAGGCAGGGCACAGCCCAGCTCTGTGTGCGTGAGATGGGCCTGTGTGCCTCACCCACAGCTTCCCCTGCAGGTGACATCCATCCACGCCTCAGAGGAGCAGCAAGCAGACCACAAAAAGCTTCTTTTTCAGAATTTGATAGAAAACAGGGTATCACAGAGTCATAGAATCATTAAGGTTGAAAAAGAGCTCCCAGCTTTGACCGAACACCACCGTGTCAACTAAGCCACGGCACCCAGTGCCACGCACGGTTTGCTTGCTGGTTTTTTTTAGAAAGAAAGTCCATAAAGACAAGAAAGAATACAGTAGGCTGAACTTGGGAGTATTCACAGGAAGAAAGAGACATCCAAGTCAGACCTGGCTTTCCCACCTCCAAATAAAACCAGGCACAGCACATTTTTATACTTGACTGCATGAACCCTGTCTCATCTTCATTAAAAACACTACACAGATGCAAAAGGAACTTTATGGCAGTAAAGGCCTACTGAACAACAAGCCAGCAATACTTGAAGTAAGATGTTTGAAGTCCATTAATATGAATTATTAATTCCAGTAGGAATGCTCAATTTGAGCATAAGCTGTCTGCTTTATAGACATGTCATATAAATAGAAGAAATTAATTTGAAAATCTGGAGGTACGTATGCATTAGTAGACACCAGACTGAGGTGTTTCTTTGCTCAACGTGATTTAATCTGTAGTACAGATTAGAGGAAAAAGCAGAGTTGTCTGTGTTCAAGATAAGGACAAGTTCAGAAAGTATAACAAAAAGTGATGTTAAAGGCCACAGAGAGTGATGCAAGGCACCAATAAAGCCTTTAGTAACCACAGGCTGATAAACCTCAACCAAAGGAAGGATGACATTGGCCTTCCCATGCTTCCAATCTTCCATGTCTTGCCTCTGTTACTGATGGGTCCCAACAGGATGAAACTCCAGCCCATCCCAGTCTGGATATTCTAATATCTACCTTTCTCCACTGACAACGATCCTGTCTCCCTCTGAGGCACCTACTTTTAAAATGGTGCATCTACCAATATCCACACCCAGACTGAAATTAGTAATACACAATTCCTCCTACCAGTAATCTTCTTAAGGCCTATGCAGGTCTGTTCAACTCTGGAGTTAATAAACAACATAACTTTAATTTAAAAAAAAAATGCAGTAGTGTAAGGGTTTAGTAAACTAGTTTGTCATAATGCTCATAGCAAGTTTGCTTGAGCTGAGTCCAAAAAAGCAGTTCTGGGAAACAATCATGATCAAAGAATTACATTTCACTTATACATATTATCAATGGCATGCTTTTGCAAAATAACAAAAGCACAAATGCAAAACATGAGTAGCTGAACAGAAAACCAGTTTTCTCCCCTATTTGCCACACTAACCAGACATACCTTCTGGATATCTGTTATATCCGACAGCTTTATAACTTTATTTCTTTTTGATGAGCCGGATTTTGAGCTTTCAAAGCACAAGTAACTGAAAACAAGAAAAGAAAATGCTCATTTTGATACAGTGTTCTAAAACAAATCTCTCAAATATTCCTCTTGTTTCTTCTGAAGTTTAAAATCTCACAGGTTAAAATAACTTTCAAGATAAAAGAAAGAGGTTCAGTTCAGTTATGGCTTCTAATTTAGGGCAAACATTTATAAATTCTAGCAACTGGCTGATGTGTCTGAAAGCCCAGAACATATGGTATGCATACACACACAAAAATTCTTGTATTTATATTACTGCATTGAATGGTTAAACCTGACAAGCATTTTAAAGACACACGAGGGACATATATCCTTAAACAGCTGAAATACCAAATCTCAGAAGGCTTATACATCTTTCACCATCCTAAAAGAAGATTAATGAGAAACACTGTGTTAGTTTCATGTTATTGTGCTGCAGACAAAAGCTCAGATTTCTAAACACTGGAGAGTGGCCTCCATCACTAGGTGACATTGCATACAGATGAGCTTTACTTTCTTTCATTACACTCCAAAGGAACTTCAGTGCAAGACCCAAGCAGTAATGACCACAGTTATTGAGTCCTGGGAGGCTGGGAGGTAAGTAAGGAAATTTAAAAAAAACAACCACTCACCCATAAAAATTTGAAACCAAGGCTTAATTTTCAGTTTTCTTTTTGTTGCTGTCATTTCAAGGAAGCTATACATTCAGCTTACTTAAAAAATCCCCAAACTAAGAGTATTTGTCAAATTGCTGTTGAACACAACTTTCAAAGTATACTTAGGTTTTAGGTTTCTTTTCTAGTATATATACAGTTAGCATGTTATCCACATCAAGGACTGCAGCTACCAACCACTGTCTATATAGAGCTACTTTGCATTCCTATGCAAGCCTTTCCAAGGCAAAATCTCATCTGTTAAGTGCAGCCACACACCAGGGTCAGCTCTCCCTCTCCTATGATGCTTTCTTGAGGTTGCAAAGCACCTTGAAAGGGCATTTTTGTTTCAAAACATTGTTGAAGGATCCCTTTTAGATTCCAACTCTTTCATGTCTTGAATTTCACCCCTAAGAAACGTGTGGAGTGCAATGACTCACTTTTCTGTGACATAAAGAACTCCATTCCTGATATAGTCTGTAGGCATCTTCCGATCCCTGTTAATCAAGCAACAGCGCCAGCCATTTTCACACACTGAAAAAGTCAAAACAAGAAATCTTAGTTTAAGAAAAAGAGACAGGCACTATCCCCAACAGTCTCCTTATACAATAGAAAACACTGAATATTAAACTTTAGATACCTAAAGCTGAAAGTGTTTAGAAATAAAAGCCTAAATCAGGTGTTTTAGATATCATAACATCTCTTTTAACACTCATTTTGAAAAAAAACAAAATAAAAACCACCCACACAATTATTCCCTTTAACCTGACTATTGGATTTGCATAACCACAAAAGGCACACCAGGCTGTGCACGCTTTCAAAGAGCTGCAAGGATATGGAATCAAAGAGACCATCTCCATTCATCCTAATTTAAAGCAAGACTTTGAAACCAAAAGGTTATACCTATACAATGCACAGAAAAGGAATTCAACTTTAAACTGTTCTTGGCTTTTTACAAACTATTCTACTAATGTGACCTTCCTGTGGCATCATACCTGGCAAAGGACGTTCATTCTCTGACAGGTTAAAAACTTCATGGAAATTTCCTCTCTTGGTGGTATGAAAACGACTTGTGTCTTCATCTTTGCTTATTCCAGTTGGAGCACTCGAGCCCACGTAACTCCTGGAGGCTGCTGTTTGAAGCTGCAGGAAAAGAAACACGATTCCAAAATCTGAGCAGCAACATTTAAGCTACACTCTCAAAAATAATTTAGCTAACTACTCTTTCTAAAAAAAAAAAAAAAATCTATAATGGAACAGTTTTCATTAACTACTTCCATAAATTAACTTTGGACTACTGCACTATACTGCTGCTACAGCACAAGCCTCTAATATGGTACCTGAACATAACCTTTCAAAGTGCTGCCCTTTGACAGACACCCTTTGCTGGGCTGAAGCACGTGGTGCTAAAGGCACCTATCTTAAAATACCATTTTTCTACAGTAAAGGCTACACCTCACTAGATACAGCTAAGTCACTTCAAACAGCTCCAACGACGGTAACTAGTGGGACTAGTAACCAACAAGACAGTATCAGTACTTGGCTTGTCTTCAAGAGATAAAGTATTACTGCACAAAAGAAGTTTAGAAAGAAAAAAGAGCAAAAAAAAAAGCCACACGGAAGCGCATAAGCTCATTATGAATACAAATGCTGAAAATGAAAGGAAGTTTTCCGCACTATGATCCATACCTTTTCATGCCCTGACAGCTAGCAGGAAAAGAAACAAACAACACAAATGTGACAGTGACAAAAGAAAAAAAGTGAAATCTATTTAACACTATAATACACAAAATAAAACATGAACTGAGTGACACTGCAAGATCTTGCTCACAAACCAAGAGACTACACACAATGAATGCAATTAAAAAAGAGTTATGAGTATTCGGGTTGCATTAGAACCATTGATCTTTCCTGTGCTTTGAAGTTGCACTGAATTTTGACAGTGTTGACACATGAAACAAAATCTGAATGGTTGTCAGCACCCTTGGGAGGAAAAAAAGATAGTATGGAGTTCCCAAAACCAAAGTACTTGAGTAAAATCTACTTTTAAACAGAGCCCCTTAACCACTGGAGACTGCCCTGGCAACAAGCCTTGCTTGTGGAAAGACAGCAGGCAGTTTCTTTTGGAAAGCTCCCCTGCATTTTCATCTTGGTGGGGCACCACGTAATTCCAAAAGCTGGCACAAGCAGCTCTGTTCTGAGCCCTACCACACACATGCAGCTAAACAACTGGCAAACTGACAACATGGAAGCTGAGGACTAAGCTCTTCTTCTGTAAAGGCTCAATGCTGCTGAAGCCCAACCAGCCTTCAGCTGCTTTTTTTGTTACTTTGCACTAAATTGGCAGCACTCAACACTTCGCAGGATTTACACACTAAGAAAAGAAATCCAAAGCAAATGAAGAAATGTGCACTGCAATTGCTAACTAGAAATCAGACTGACAAAACTGGCTCAGCAGAGGGCATTTGCCATCCACCTTCTTAGGGTACCTGTAAGACAATGATGCCTCAGGGGGAAAAAAATAAAGTAAGTTGACATGGAAAGCAAATGGCTGATAGTAACTAATATTGCCTTGCTTCTGCAGTGCTGAGTCCCTGGAGTCAAGGAAAATCACAGCTTCTCCAACAATCTGTGTGCAACTAAAGATGAAAAGAATTTTCTGAAGGCCTTCTCAGACAAGCTATTTGGCTGCACATGCACACAACCAGGTGAAGTGCCATGGCCCAAAACAAAAATGATCAGAGCAAGAGGTCCAATGCTTTTTGTGCTGGAATAAGGACTATTTCTGCTCTCTGCTACACTGCTTTCTACTTACCTGTTATATAAAGAGATTTAAAAAACTGAGTTTAACTTTCAGTCTGGTGGCTGAAAATGTGAGTAGTTCTGCCCTTACTTCTAGTCCTGCCTAACACACGCAAATGTTTCCTCTTACCACTCAGGCTTGAGACACCCAATGGTTAATTACTAAGAGTAAAGCATTGCATCCAATTTTGATAAGCCTTAAATCTAACTGGAAGTGATTGTATTTGTAATGCTGGAAGAGTCCTGATTGTCTAAAAACATCACCAACAACCTGGAAGTGTTCCTTTTCACTTGATCTGTCATCAGCTTTTGACACGCAGCCTTTACCCATCAGATACTGTTGTCAGGACAGTTCTCCAAGGACACAAGGTCAGAGTGCTGGTACAGGCAATTAATATTGCTTTGTGTCTAAGTTTACTGTGTCTTGTACACTGTTTAATGATAAGAAGCCGAAGCAAATGCACACATGCTGGCACTACATGCTTTTGGTGCTCTGCCTTTTCTACGAAAAGAAATGAAAAACCCTCTTTGGTTTTAACCTTTTAGTACAAAAATGTATTTTTCATACTATGAGGTCTGCAGAAATCTCTCATGGGGTAAGAAAGTTTCCCTAAAATTACTGAGATCAACCTAATGTTTTCAAAGACATTTGGAAGCAAGTAATGAAGTCCCGCACGTCCCTTCCAGGAAGACAAGCCAAGGCCACCAAGCCAGACCCGGTAGTACAAAAACCCTGTCTCTACTTGCAAAACTAAAGCCATGAAGACAAGCCAAAAGGAATAATTACTCTCTAAGTTTATGCACTCAAGTTCAGCAATTCAGAATCTTTCCACCTCTAAGGCAGATTAGAGAGACCTAGCAAGAAGATGTCACAACTACCCCAGTATGTGAAAGATAACCTGTAAGCGTGAGAAGCACAGAAACTTTTAAGATCATCTTCTGCAAGCGAGATAAATACAGGCCATGGATGGCTTCATCCAAGTGCTTATTTACCCATCTCATCCCTTGGAAAACAGGAACAGAAGACTCACTTTCTGTAAAAGACTGTCCTTCTTGTCCACTTCCTTCTGAAATACTCAATTATGCTGCAGTTATTTTACCACCCTCTGCTCCACCACCCTCCAAGTCCCAGATTTCTTCGTAACAACTGAGGGTTCATGGGCTTATCCCTTTTGCTCTCCAGTTGTATACCCAGGCTGAATTACTGCTCAGTACTGTGCATTTCAGACAGTACTCAGATACTCCATGAATGCAATTTGATATTGTGCTAAGAGGCATTAACTGAATCCTAAAATGGGATTACACTCAAGATTTACTACAACTATTTTCATTTTTAAACTAATAAACATTGACAAATTCAGGGATATGGAAAAGCCTGACTCAGTTACCATGTCAGGCCCCAAAACAATTTAGCAAGATGCATAAAACACGATACTTAGTGATTTAACTATGACATTTTAACAAAAGGAAAATGTACTGTTGGAGTAGGAACATGGTGAAGTCATTTATCACCACTGTGCTAAAAGGTCATATAATACAAATAACCATGAGACTTAATGTCTTAACATGTAAACTACCTTATTACCTTTGTTAATGACTATCCCATCAGTGAGCTGCATATATACTCTAGCCTTTATTTATTTTTTAACTAACTGTTCTTAAATTTACCTAAGCATGTGAATTTCCACTGAAAAAGAATGTCTAAGAATAGAGAAAGTGGATTCAAAGAGACTATATTTGACAACAAAATCACACAGAATGTATGTTAAAGAAATTGCTATGAACACGGATGGTGTTACATTTGTGTGTTCAGCTTCATGATTCACAGTATATCTATACATACATACACATTTTTGATAACTGATTCCTTTCATACGAGAAACAGAATCCACAGAAGAACTGGGAATCTTGAAAATAATAAAAAAATGGATATTACAATCAACTAACATTGATTGTAAGGATTTAATTAACCTTCTCTTTAATGTGCTCTAGTCACTGGAGAAAAGAAAAAAAGGAGAAAGTGATTTGATTTTCAGAGGCTAAGAACATAGGAACAAAAAGATTCATTACCCTTACCCGTCTTGACACTGTAGCATTGGATCTTTCTTTGAGCTGAGGATCTGTCAGGAGACTTATCCAGATGATATAAGGAGTATCATACTTAGCTCTTAGTCTGGGGCATCGTTTGAAGACAAAATCAATAAGGAAAAACTTGATTCCAGCATAGAGTCCTGAAAAAAAGGTCATTTCGGTTTGAATGCTGAAGAGGCATTAAGAACTGTTTTGATCATATTTTCGAAAGTTCACAAATGAAACCGAATTCTGCGTATTCAGCCACAGTGTTAAACCATTCTCCTGAGTTTTCTATTTTGATTCTTCTTCCAACACCAGAAAATTATCTTTCTTTCCTTCCCATCCCCAGTTCTTTTAAACATTTACATAGCCACTATTATGCAGAAGAACACTTAAATAATCCAAACCTATGTTCCTTATTACCAGAAGCATTCTGAAAACATGATATACTACCAAAACAAAAAACACACCAGAGCATTCAACTATGCAGCTCCTGCAAGAATTTTAATGGCAACAGAGGGCTCTCACGTACTACATAAAACTCTATCTTCCAGTCCCAACTCTTATCTTTTACAAGTTATTTCCTTGCATTCTGCCTGGTCAAAACAGGCTTAAAATACTCTCTCAAATACTGAGTGCAAATCAGATCTTCTAAAAGTCAAACAATTATCCCTCACACATCTAAATTCAATTGCCGTGTCAAGCAAACCTATATTTATGTTCAAGCTAACAAAATTTGAAGTTCAGTGCCACTACAAGTAATACTCATTTGATTATATCATTACTTTAAAGAAAAATTGAGAGTTCTTGGTTCACAGTACAGGGCTTCATACCTTAGCAAAAAGAGTCTCATGCTGTAGTGAGACCCCTTTTCTCAATTCTCAGTCAAGACTGAGTATCTGTAACAGACCCACAGTTGTCTGTTCATTTTGTCCAGCCCATCCCCCAAGTTTTACCAGGAGTCCCACTGATTCTTTTTTTTTCCCTACATTGTCCTTTCCATGCCTCCTGTGTCATGCCATATATTTCATTTACAAGGATGTATGAGCAAAAAACCCTCAACATATAGGATTTTCCAGAAGCCTTATAGCTGACAGTCTGAAAAGTTCTGCTAACAGCTCATCGTAGACTTCTCCTCTTCAAGAGGCTAAACCATTATCCAGTCTTTTTCTATTATACACTGAGATGGTTTTCAAGATGGTCATGACAAATGATGCCAAGCACAATGAAAATACCCTAAAACACTGCATGATTTATTAATGCAGGTTTTCTCCCTTAAACTCTAAAATTCTCCCTCTGAAGATCATGCAAGTTTTGAACATTAAGTCTAGATTGTAACAGGTTAATTATTTATTGTGTTTACCCAATGCAAGCCCAAGAATCCTGTAGGGCAAAAAGCAGGATGCAATAAAAGCTGCCCATAGAGCAAAGTAGAGCTTCTGTGTTATTTCTGGCTGGACCCACATGAACAAGCTGAAAACAAAAAAGAAGAAAAATTTTATTACCAGTGTTACAGGTATTGGTCAAGTCTTGTTTTAAAAGGGAAGAAAACCTCGTGTCAGATAACTTACTTTTTAAATTTTTCCAGTATGTCTGCCATCTTGCCAAAAAGGTTCTGCATAAGAAGCAAAAGAATTAAAACCAAGTCCTGCATCGTTTTGGGGTTTTTTGTCCACATAATGGAAATAAACAGCTTTCTGACTTTGTTGGTAAGCAATTCCCAGAAGTACTTTTTTTTAAATTAATTTTTAGCCATTTACATACTTCACAACTGAGTAAATACAGAACAGAATAGCAATACTTGATGACTTCCATCTAATTTAACCTTATTCTTGTGATTGATGGTTACAAGTGAAGAAACTATTTGATCCCACTGTCATGACTGGAAAGCATTTACATTACTGCAAATATTTTAAATTAAGCTGTCAACCTAAGAGTAAAGAGCTTCTGTTAGTAGGCAACAAAATGGAAGTTCCTTCACACATTTTGGGTGCTGAAATTTCAGGAAGTGGTTACTGAGTTCATCAAAAAGACTATTAGCTTTTTAGAAACAGACCATTATCAGGTTTCACAATAAACCCTTGGAGACAACAGATTTCAAGTAATACCAACAACTGTTGATGCAAGTCACCCCTGCTCAGGACTAAGGGCCATATTCTCTGACCAGTTCTTACTGTCAAAGCACCTGAAAATTTCACCTTCCCAATAAAATTCCAAAGGTGTTCATATAAACATGTGCACCATGCCCAGCAGAAGGAAGGAGCTGAGCATTCACAGTTAGCAAGGGAAGGTTAAACCCCTTTTGACAGCAGCACATCAGGCATGGCACAAGGCTGCAGTTCAACTGGATGGTGCAGCTGCTACCTCAGCCAACTCATGGAGCTGGGAGAAAACCTTCCTTCAGCCTCTCCACCACCAGCAGATTTCAAGGCTTGGAGGGGGTGGAGCTTTTTAAAACATGCTATTTTAGAGATGCAGTGCAAACTGTTGAATTAACACAGCTAAACAGATAGCAGCCTTCAGCTAAATCTTAAAGGAACAGAGTCTCCTACACCAGTTCTATAACTAGCAGATTTGGAATATGGATCCATACTCCAGTGCATTTGTAAGATTCACCACCCAATCTCCATTATCAGAAGCTTATATGCATATATAAGGTAGAAAACTGTGAGAAGTTGCTTCTGTTCCCCTCTGGAGCTTGCTCAGACTTGCAGTCAGAGAACCTCAATCAGTTCTCTGAAGCATCATACCATTTCAGAAGCTCCAGGAATCTCAATGAGATCTCCACTGCTCGTAGGTAAAGTTCCCTTTGCAAGAAAAATATTGCTTCTTTAAGCATTCGTTTTCACGTGCTGCATAGCAACCTCCTCTGACCACTTGGACTATGAACCCCTGTGTTTCTGAGCAGGCAGCTGGAGAGCAGCACAGTACCTGAGCCTTCTGAGCCACGTCTAGGACGAGCTGAAACTTTTCAGACACGGTCAGGTCTTCTTTTGGGTGCTCCTTAGGCAAGAAAGAGACAATCCATTAATTCCAGCTCAGATAAAACATGTTTTACAAAACTCATCAGAACAAGGTGACCCCTCAACATTCTTGACAATACTCCTCTCACTTTAAATAGCCTCTATATTTACCATTTTCCTCCCTTGTTTAAGATCTACTTTTTATGTCTTTCATTGATGGTTATTTTTAGTTTTCAATGCTTTGGGGGGCTCAGGGGAGATGGTATCACTCTCTACAACTATCTGAAAGGAGGCTGTAATGAGGTGGAGGTCAGTCTTTTCTCCCAGGTAACAAGTGACAGGTCAAGAGGAAATGGCCTCAAACTGTGCCAGGGGAGATGTAGATCAGCTATTTAGAAAAATTTATTCATGAAAAGGGTTGTCAAGCCTTGAAACAGGCTGCCCAGGGAAGTGGAGCCACCATCCCTAGAATTAATTATTTAAATGACACTTAGATCTGACACTTAAGGACATGTATCAGGACCCAGCGATGGAGCTGGCAATGCTACACAAACAGCTGGACCTGATGTTCTTAAAGAAAACAGAATGCAAGACTTCTCGAAGATCCCACAGGATGTAATCTGTCCCAAGATGATTAATTAAAATTCATTTCAGAAATGTGTTTTAAGGGTGGAATATTTCAGGGTGAAGCATCTGAACCTAAGAGTGCTGTTAGTAAAGGCTTTTAAATTACAAGAGAGAGAAAAAAAAATGTAGTGTCTTTACTTGAACCTTGCTCTTCCTTCCTGCCACAACTGCCCACAGACATACAGAGTTTAAAGGTGCAATTTATTTTTGTAGGTGTACAGGTGAGGCTGATCAAAGACCTACCATCTGTTCAGAAACTTCAGGCACAATGCTCCACTGTATTCTCCAACCCCTAGAAATCACGGAAATAGTTAAAGAGAGCAAGAACTTTGTCCATCAAAATGGATTATTTGTAAAAGGTTAAAAAGCAGTTTTCTGCAATAAGCACTTACGGTTTAGAAGTAAATAATATAATCCCCAAATTAACGAAAAACCCACAACATAACAGAAGCACAAGTGGCCAACAACAGCTAGCTTTAAAAATATTAGTTAAGTAGATACTAAACAGAATCACTGCTTGTGGGTTTTACAACTAAAGTTGATGGTGTGCATGGAGTAAAGGATTAGGAATATTTTTTCTTATTTTTTCATGTCAACAAAATTACATGAATTTATTCAGAAGCCTATTTGCTACCAGCAATTTCCAGGGAATACAATGTCAAACAAAGTATCAATTAAGAAGTGAGACTATTATTTTACAATATGCACGTTAAGGCATAACGTTTTAAGGTGCATTAAACCCCCACCCCAGATTTAATTTTTAGAAGAGACTGAATTTACAAATGGAACATACTTCGAATAAAGTATGTCAAGAGCTATGGAAAAGGCAAAACTGCCATTTTAGGCCTAGGTGAACCTTCTCTGCTGGGAAAAACAGCAGGCTTCAATATCGATGCTCTCCAAGTACTCTAATTGCCACAGAATTTTATATCAGAATTTTAGTGTCCTGAGGGATTTGCCTGAGAGCATGCAACATTGTTTATGATAACCCAAGCCACAGGATACAAAGATAATTCCGAATAATAGTAAAAGATTACAGAAACCAAGCAATGACACTAAGAATATGTGAGTTTGAATTTCACTCTGTTAGATGTAACTCACAGTATTAGAATAGGTAACAGTTTACAACTCAGTGCAAGAATAACAAAACACCTTTCAAGCTAAGCATTACTTAAGAGAGTAAGCTAGTATTTATGCAAATACCTGGCTATGAGGTAATTTAGGGATAACCTCAAAATTGCTAAAAATAAGAACATAGGAATGGCCCAGCCATGCCATACAGCATTGATGTAAATCTGCAGATTAAGAAGAAAAAACAAAGAGAGATGCGGATTACAAACTGGGGTACAGTGAGTTGCATGAAATACCATTTCCCACTGTGTTGGTGGGCCCAGAATCATGCAATTCATATTAAAAAAAAATTAATAAATTTTAGCCACTCTGTGACTAACAACAGCCCTGCACTCAGGAATGCAAAATCAAAACTAAGAATGAACCAACTCTCCAGAGATGACACTTAACTAGTTCTCAGCTGCCTCAGAGTACTGAGTATTTTCAACACTATAATTACTTGAAAGGCTAGGAAGAAAAGAGGTAAACCCTCAAGTAGGAGAATCTGCTGCATGACCATGATATGGTCAGCAAAGGCACAGAAGCCGTGGTATAGAAGAGGAGTTACAGCAATTAGCCCCATACTGGGCAACAGGATAAACTCTTGCTCTGTTATTTCCAGTCAATTAAATCCCAATTTTTTACCAAGACTAAAAAGATTGCAGGAAAACAGGTTTTATTTTAAGTAACAAGTACAAACACAAAGAGCTTCAAAAGGTATTCTGTTCCTTTCCCAGCTTCTGAAAATAGAGACTACAGTCTCTCTGTGAGAGACACTAGGGTTTTTACTGATAACCCCAAAGTGAAACATTGCTCTGGCTCCCAGGCCCCAGAGCTTTCAAAAAAACAGCTAAAGTTTTTTCTTTCAGCTTTTATCTGAAAAATGGGCTTACCAGGTGAGGCAAGAGAAAATTCAGCAGATATAGAGAAGGGACAGACAGAGGGCACTGGGAGGGAAGTCTCCTCCTCAATACTCCTTCAGCTGTGCCATGCAAAAGAGCATAGGGTCTGTAATTTACAGGGAGGGATTATTTAACAAAAAGGTGTGTGACATTTTCACACACAGGTTCATTCAGCTACATCTATTGGTAATTCCTTTGGCAGAAATACATTTCATATACAGTATGACCAAAAGAATTTAGATCATTTAATTAACAATAGGAGGACGGGAAACTAATCAAAACTCCACTAGATACTTATGTCTCTTTGCAGCATCCAAACCTCATTAGGATAGCATAGAAATGCTTGAACTTAGCTCACAGACCTGATGTTTGCACACTGAATCCCACTGAAATCAAGGCATTTTGCCTCTCATCAGTAGGATCCCAAAGAAAGGCAAAGAGCCCTGGGGACAATGGGGACAATAACTTCTCATCAGATATAACCACTATCAGCATTTCAACCCTAGATAAGAAGAAACTTTGCAGAGGCTGAAGTAACCATCAAATTACCAGGACTGGGAGATGAGAAACAGGAAAGGAGAGCACAATACCCAGATGGTTCTAAGTGATTTTAACAACTACTAAACTATGCTACAAGAAACCCAGGATACATAATTTAAGTGGCTTTATATATAATTGAAGTGACAACTGCTAGTATTTAGTGTTAAATAAAATTACACTATTTGATATAACTTGAACTGTAGCACAACCCCTACTCAGATATGGCAGTTTCAACGAATTTCAGCTAATAATGTATTTTTTCAAGTTCTTACTACTCCTGAAGGAGTAGGATAACTTACAATAAAGGCAATAGCAGAAGTGTAGATAGAATACCAGTCTGATAAGGCAGAAAGATTCTTCACAAAATTTGTAACAGGTTTGGCACCTCTCTCTAAACAGAAGTGGAGAAAA
The DNA here is from genome assembly GCA_013399195.1 of Dicrurus megarhynchus. NCBI lineage: Eukaryota > Metazoa > Chordata > Aves > Passeriformes > Dicruridae > Dicrurus > Dicrurus megarhynchus. The sequence continues at coordinate 677,316 of VXAD01001120.1, forward strand.
AACACAACTGTTAGCATTAGCTGGAAGTGGTTAAATCACTTGTAAATTACAAACAACCAAATTAGAAAACCATAGGAATATTCAAGACATGTAATGATAAAGAGGCTTATCCAAATGGAAAAAAATTAAACCTACCAACGTAACTGAACAATTAAAGAATGCATTTCCAAAAACTAAAGTATTACTCAAGACAAAGATTATGTCCAAACTCTTAAGCATAGACAAAGAAAAAAAATCAACATCCTTTATAAGGGTATTCTGGATGCTAAAAGCAGTTTGTTCTCAGCCGTGTTCATATTACCCCAAAGACAACTGCACAGGTCAGTTTGTCTCGCTGAAAAACAATGTACATTAACCTGACTGAATTACAAGCCACCAAGGAACAACTTAGAATCACGAAGCATTTAGGTGGGAAAAGACCTTTAGGATCCTCATTGGCTTCAACCAATAACCCAGCACTGCCAATTCCACCACAAAACCATGTGCCTAAAATGATTGTCTCCGCAGAGCCTTCCTACCCACCATCAGATCAATGCTCCTATTCAACTTGGTGTCATCTGCAAACTGACAGGAAGCACTCCATCCTGTTGTCCAGATCATTGACAGGACTGGCCCCAACACTGAGCCCTGGGGGAACACCACTTGTGACCAGGTGGATGTAGCTCCATTTCCCACAACTCTCTGGGCCTGGCCACCAGCCAGTTTTCTACCCAGCAAAGCATACACCTGTCCAAGCCATGAGCAGCCTGTTTCTTCAGGAGAATGCTGTGGGAAACAGCATCAAAGGCTTTACTACAGTCTAGGCAGACAACATCCAGAGCCCTTCCCTCCCTTGCTGCTGCTGCTTCACCAGCTAGCTTAAAGCCAGGCTAGATCTCTTGGCTCTATCTCTGCAGGACTCTACCCATTGGTAGCACCTTGCTGCTTCCTCTTCCTAAGCCAAGCAACACAGCACATGGCTCCCTGAAGAAGTCTGTCTCCCTCCTCTGCAGACCTTTGGTCTTGCTGTCACTGCATGGGAGACTGACCTGTGCTGGGAGAGGCTCACACCCAGCCAGCAAGAGCAAGAGGAGCTCTTCCTCAGCTTCCTAAAACCCTTTCATCCTTTACCCTCTTCCTCCATGCTCTTTTACCACTTGGGCAAACTGTCTAGGCAACACAAGGAAACAGGAGAGGGCTGCTGCAAGATCACCTCTGCTTTCTCTGTTGGATCACACCAGTTTTGCCTTTCCTGATGAAAAGAATGATGATAGCTTCTGAGACTCTGTGCAGGAGGTCTCTCTCTCTTTTGCAGTAGAACTCAACTTTTTAAGTCTTTCTTCAGGAGAGCCTCTGACTTGCTGTCCTAGTTTGTTTGGCTTGAAACTCAGCTATCCTCAACATGCTTCCCATGTGAAGTAATTAAGCAACTAGGACATATTTCCTTAAGCATCAGCAGCACAACCAAAGCAGCAGATCAAGTAAGTGGAAGGGCACACCCAAGGCACTGGATGAGGTCATGGACTCAAGTGCTGCTTCCCTCTGCTCTGCTCTAGCACCCTACATCAAGACTTGGAAATCACAGGGTTCTGGAGAGCTCTGAGGGACCGCCAGGCACCTCGGACAACAGGGATCTGTTGTGGCTCACCTAGTGGAAGTTAAGAATCACCCAAAGCTTAAGTTTAATACTGTTCTTTATAAGGTACTCTGAAGGCAATGCACATACACCACTGACAAGTCACAAGTATTCTCCCAAATGAAACTACAACGAATACAACAAAATACTGCTAAGTACTTACTTAATCTTCTCATATTTTCAGTCAACCTGAAAAATAAAAGCAATTTGTTAATTAGACAACTAGTGCACACTTGTGTACATTTGATACCTGAACTACTGTTCAGAGTTATGAACTATGTGTGCATAAAGCTTCATTCTTGCCTGTTACAAAATGTGTTTCTAGTAACTAATACAGTCTACCTTGCATGAGACCAAAAACTGAAGTTTAAAAACTCTCCAGACTAAGTTCATAGCTTTTATGACAAAACCTGGTAAATAATATAAATCTTACTTTATTTTAGACAGCAGATAAACTTAAAATTTCATGTTTAGTCCAAAGCATTCACGAAACTTTTGATATAATTCTGTACTTTTGGTCTTATTATTTGTTATTGAAACACTTGCTCAAACCATGTAAAAGGTTGATTAAAAAAAGAAAAAAATCAAGAAAAAAAAGCAACTTATAAAGGCACCAACAATTTCTCACAATGACATCAGGGATTTACCTTCTAGCACTAAGTGGCTCTTCTGTTTCCACCGTATTCTCTTCTGGCTGAAATCTGAAGTCCTCAAGATACTCCCCAAATTTGTCACAAAACCACTTTTGGAGTCTCGAGCAGACTGTGTGACTACGCTTATCTGTAAAAGAGAAGCACTAAGTCTCAGGATAATGCTAGAAGACATCTTTATCCAATGCCAGCCCCTGTTCCCACGCACAATGCTTCGCTGGGAAGCAGACTTTGTACAGCTTCCCTGTCCTTCAACAGTCTTCGTGGAAATTTGCAATTTACTTCTGCCACTGCACAGGACCCCCAGCTGCATTAAGTTGGTAAAGTAAGACTAAAAGTGACTCCTGCATTGCTCTTACAGGACAGTACGTGGAAGCATCTTATTACCCAAAGTACAAAGAGTAAAACATCCTAACAAACAATCACTTTTAGCAAACACGGTAAAAACATCGTCTGGTTAAGAAATTTCTGTGAATAAAAGACTGACGTAAATCTCAGTGCTCCTGTTGTGCTGGGGGGTCACCTTGAGAAAAGCAAGTGTAAAGCAAAACACTCCAGCAGAGAGCTGGACAACCATCTTGCAGCCACAGGGATTTGAAAGGAAAGGGAGGCGGAAACAGAAGGAGGATTCTGCTAGAGGCAGTTTTACTTTCACTTTTCAATCACTGATAGTAAAGACTCTGTGTGTGTGTGTCTTTATAGAACTATACAAAAAAAACAGTTTCTTTTTTTCTAAAGTAAGGCCTCAGAAATTATGCTGCATGTGCCACTTTCTACGTATGGAATATACAGTCATAATACTACCTGGGAAGTCTTATACTGCAAAATAATGAAGTGACACACACTTTCTGTATGTCAGTTTCAGTGGAAAAATATAACATAATATAGGGGTAACATGGAAATAATATCAGGGTAAAAGCCTTAAGGCATAGCATGTGAGAACAAAACAATCACTTGTAACTCAAAATTGTGGTCTGGAAGGGACAGACAGACTATTTGGAAACGTAGCTCAATACAGCAATGTCACAAAGAGGATACTGGTCATAATTACTCCAGGACCAAATTTAGTACAGAACTCCATTAAATTAATATATGATTAAACAGAGGCATGAAGATTAATCAGCCAATTACAACAGCCAAAATGATGCATTTAAGCTCGTGAGAAAAAGCCACTGGTGCTCAGAAAATAAATTCAACTATTTATTAATGATTTACAATGAAATCTAGAAAAACAAAGACAGTTTACAGCTGATACAACACTTCAATTTGAAAATAAAAATATGAGGTAGCTTTCCACATGCTAATACTTCAGAACGCACTGAGAAAGAAGTTTTGAGTGTACAAGAGAAAAAAATGTCAGGTTGTAGTTCATGTAACAGAAAGCATTGACAATATGGAAGTACAGGAGGAGAAATTTCAGGTTTAGGCCACAGATTTAAAAGCCTAAGTCTCGATCACGAGGTGTACAGAGGAAAGTTAAAGTGTACTGAGTGACTGAGAATTAGACTGTTGCCTTAGTTCTTTCAGAAATCACTACATTATTGAATTCATAATAAGCATCAGCTTGAGAAATGTAGATAACTGTGTAGGTGTCCAAAAAATTAGTAACTCTTAAGCTTACTCCTTCTCCAGAATGTCTCTTCTTTTAGAGGAAGGAAGTAGTAATATGGTTAGTGGCATAACAGAACTTCTGCAATTGAAAACAAAATAGAACATTTTTTCTATGTATTACATCTGGTTTCTGGTAAGTCAAGAATCAGCAAGGCATGCAAGAATGATGAAGTGAGCCAACAGGTTTCATTACATACCTAAAGGCTTTACAATACACAATAAATTCCTAGCTCAGGTATGCAAAGTCAACTACAACAGGTAAATGCAGAATCATGTGCAGAGAGAGAAGTTGCTTGAATGGTCATTCATATTCAGCGTCTTCAGAAGCAAGGTTTGATCTTGTAAGGATTAAAAAAAAAAAAGGAAGAAAAAAATCCAACTGAACCTTGGTGCTGTTAGAGATCCGAGATCCAACCAAAGCTCACCTGTTCCATTGGCTTGTGCCTGTGGCTTTGCAGGTTGCTGAGCTGCAGGCACCTCTTCCGCCCTACAAAGAAAACAGAAACAATGCGAAATGTTACAGAGGAAGAATTTTTTCCCTTTTAGGCAAAGGAAGCACCAGAACCTCCATAGTTTCCACAGCTGAGATTATACAATCATGACAAAAGAAAACCCAACTTACGCTCTTTCACAAGATTCAAAATATTCATTGCGCTTATGATCCTGGGAACTACCCTCCACTGTGAGAAGAGGTGGGGTTCAGCCACTCCTGTCAGCAACAGCTCAATTTCATTTTACAACTACTCAACAAAGTAGTATCAAATTTCTTGCATTATTTATGCCTTTGTGTGGTATATTGTGTGGAAGCCAACTTCTCTTTCCACAGTAATCAATTAAAAGGGATTCTGTTTCACAAGTTGATAACCACTGGAGAAGAGCAAAACCACAATTTAACACATGAATCTTGAATTCTGCCATTGCTACTAGGGTCAAACACCACTCCACAAGAGGAACAGGTGTTAAGCATTATTTAAAATGTTATGTTGTAAGCTCACAAAATACACATATCACAACCAATTTGAAAAATATCTTTAAGAACTTGAAAAATTGAAACAGCCTAAAAAACTACAACAAAAATGTTTTAAAAATATATGTCAAGTAGCAGGCATCATTGGTCTCACCTTTCAAAATGAGTCAAGAATATTCTCATCCATTAAAACTGAACAGATTTTTTAAAACACAAATGCTTTTGCCATTCTGTACACGTGCAAGGCTTCAAAGTACATTTGCACACAGCCTCCAACTGCCAACCTGTCTTGAGACTACTTCAGGCTTCAGTCCCAAAGTCTTCAGTTATCCATGTAGATGTCATACAGAAAGATTTTTCTAATGAAGCAGGAGCTTTGACAACATATCACCAGCCACAGCAAGCTTTACTTGACAGGGAGTTGTATGATTGAAAAGATTACTTCTTGAAACAAAAAAGTGTCAGTTGTGCAATTTCGTGATCACCCATCAGGCAATATAGGTACTTTCAAATGTTCCTTTCATATTTTGCTCCTCAGAAAGGGAATCAAGTGAAACATGGTCAGCAAATGAAGAGTGAGAAGAAGGATCCCCACTGCACTGGGCAGATTGCAGCAATACAGATGGACATAGCGTCCTCTCTCCTGCTGTTCCTCTAGAAAGGACATTAGGAAAAGATCTCACTGTACTATCTGCACATGGAAAAGGTCATTACTAACGTGTGCTGTCTCAACATCACCATACATCACAATAAGTATGATGGAGAAACGATAGAACTTGTTACCTCCCTTCCTTCCTAAGCATTCCCTATTCTTAATGAGCTTTCCACATCCTTGTTCTGTTCTAAAAAGAACATTTAGAAGTAATTTACTGATTTATGAATTATAACTCGATATTTACTGGATGAGCTGAATTCAAAGATTTTTGCTTTGAAAGACACTTGCTTTCATGACTCATCAGGACTTTTCCCCTTGGCTTCTGTATTTCCAGCAACTCTTCTTTTCAAACGCCACCTGAAATGTCACCAGTTCATTTTCTTTAGCTTTAACTTTGATTCCTGTGCCATTTTCCCCCAGTTTCTACATAAGCCACAGGTTCCTCACCTAAAAATTCCTTCTATCTTTGCTTCTTCTCCCACACCCTTGCATCTCCTCCATTTCCAGCTCTCAAAAGACAGATAGCAATAAACATGATCAAATTTGCAGCAATTATTATACAGTGGTGTCTTGTTTTCCTCTATCAGCACATCAGATGGTTACAACATACAGCTGGGCATTTTCATCTGAAATCTGTCACTGGAACTGTGTTTCATTGAAGCTGAAGACATATTTAGGTGAAAAGGAGGCTTGTCATTCACAAGCAGGCAGAAGCCAGTTATTCAACCCATTCCAGCTGTGTCTTCCTTTGGCATGCTGGGATGTATTTTCAGAAGCAGCACAGCACCATTACTCCCCATGTTCCTTGGGCAAAAAATCAAGAAAACCTCATCAAGAAGTAGTTCTGCACATGAGCCTTACTGGGCTCCATCAGGAGCACATGACAGTTGGCTTTGGCCCTTCTTGCTGCTTTTGTTTCACTTTTTTGGCAATGTCATACTTGCCATCTGCCTGTTACTCCTTCCCCATGAAGAACCCGACCTTTACGAATCATCAGGTTAATGACAGCTCATTACTGCACCTGTGAATCAGGTTATAATTAGCCACTTCAGACAGATCCGGGCCAGGAAGCTCAGAATTCTTTGTTTGGGCTTGCATACCTACTGGGAAGTTTGATTCCAAAACCAGGTCATGTTGAACCATCCAGTTCATCAAGACCACTGACGGAGGGGAGAAATTATCTTTCCAACAGTTTCTGAACCACTCTTCATGCCAGAGATGATTCAAAAGGCTGAAAAACATAAATAGTCCCAGAACAACACTGTGTTCCTATGTGGGCTTCCTAACCGCAGCCTGAACCTAAGAAAACAAGCTGCATTAATTCCTCTTGGACCATACTTTCCACCCAGAAGAAGGGTGTAGCTGGTAACACCAACACATCCCCAACATGAAGCTAGGTCATCTTATGCAACTAGAGATTGCAGCCATTTAAAGCACAGGCTGTTTGAAACAGGTAAGAGCGACCGCAGACAGTGGAGGAGACAAACACAGACTTGCCTTTTTTTCTCTCTCTCTTTTTTTAATATACTGAGGTCAGGGAAGCATCAATATTAATGAATATTAGAGCTGTTCAGGACCAGGACACATGAACCACTCAAAAGCAACTAGCACACTCTGATGCAGTGTCCATTCAGTGCTGACCCACAGAACAGCACCAAAGTGTTATTGTTTTGATTGCAAGTACAACACTAAAGTTAAGGGAGTCTTGACACTGAAGGCCATTTCCCTTAAATAAACATTTTTGGTTTGTGCATATTAGGCCCTGAATACAGCTGCAAGTTGAGATGTGTGTGTATCAACAGACTCCCCCAAAAAACTGGATGCAGACTAGAGCTGCTGCACACAACAGGTGCAGTCACTGCCAGGATGTTCTCAGACGTATTCAGAGCAATTTTCCCACAGGCTAACTCCAAGTTCACAAGCAACCCACCACCAGTTCTTCAGCCACTGTTGTAGAAGACATTCAAGGCTGTTAATGCCTTTCCTACTGCTCAAAGCAACCTGAATGTGTGTGCACTTCCATCAAAAACACATTCCAACCTCATACATGCAAAAATAAGCAGATATTTGCTTAGCCTAGTTTAAAGACACATTGTTCAGATATGCATGGCTTCTTACCCTGAACAGCTGTTAAAAAAACAAGTTAAATAATTTTCATGTTTTCCATCTCCTTCCTGTTAAAATACATCAAATATTTCAGAAGCCCTTGCTACTCTCATCCACAATGAAGGAACAGTGACTTAGGCAGAAGCATTGTCCAATTGGTCCTTGTAAAAATAGTTCATGATGATATTAATAACAAGGTTTGCTGCGTAAGTCACAGGCTGCTGGTAAGTGTTGTCGCAAAACTTTTTGTTATTTTTTTTTCTGTGTGATTGTAGCTCACAATTTGCAAAATATGGCAGCAACAGCTCACACAAACTATTCCAGACTACTTATGCATCATTCCACTGGCAAAATGTCATAAGCTTCAGCTGCCATACCAAATGCTGGGATGTTCTGAACTGTGGAAAACTTCAACTGAGGCCACTAGATTTCTGAATACTCAGATACACAAACAATGAACACCATGACAAACAAAAACACCAATAAATCCTCTTCTTCCACTCCACCCTCTTTCCTGTGCACAACTGTGACCTTAACGAAGGAAGCCCATGATCTTCACTAGAAAAAAAAAAAAATCCATCTAGATTGTGAACTTGTTTTCTCCTTGCCAAACATTTTGCATCATGTTTTATATTGCTACTTTTATTGATCTGCCTCACAAATGCTTTTGAATACTGCAACTTTTAAAATAATTTCTTTCTTATACCACAGCATAGTTTGGTTTTCATTAGCAGTTGAATTCTGCAAGCAAAAAGAACAGTACATGCAAACCCTAGCCTTCAACTAAGGGCCACAAAGCTGCTCCCTACCCTACCAGGGGACATATGAATATCTATTTTTAAACTGTGCAAACAATTACCTTTGAAGCAGGGTGAATTTGACACAAGCAGACAGAACTTTCTGCAGTTACTTTGCTTAATAAAATTAAATTTCCATCAGGCATAAATTTGGCCTATTACATATTTGACTATGTAAGCCCACATTTCACCTATAGTCCTAATAAAAGTATTTTTACATGTCCACAGTGAAGTGCAAAATATAGTAAGCAGTGAAGAATTTCACACAACGAAGCACAAGGAAAAATCATGGACAACAAAATTTTTCTTCTCCTGGATAGAAACTGAAAAATTTTCAAAGTCTTATTTTGTTGTTACCTTATGTATCCTGCCTGTCACAAAAGGGTTGAAATAGTAAGACTACTTAGAGAAACACTTGGGTAGGGAGGATAATTGGCTGAATGTAATCCCCAAGTGCAATACCCAGGCTGACAGGACTAGTGTAATCCTTAGGATATCTAAATGGGAATACAACACCCAGGGAGCCATGTCATCCTACCTTAATTTAGCAATGTCACTCCCACTAGAGATTTGCTGTTGTCCACAATCCAACAAGGCACAGATGTTGACACAAATATTGATAAACAAAGACATTCCATCTCTTTTCTCTGTAAAACCAGTACTCATAAGCTGCAGTGGGCCAGATCAGACTCTGAGTCAGCCTTATTATTCTGAAACGGAAAAGGATGATGAGCACCTTCCTGCAGAAGAAGATGGCTCTTCATCCTCCTCCAGGACTCCTAGCAATGAGGAGATCTCTTTCCCCCTTCTCTGTGGCACGACCTGGAGCCCAGGCATAGCTGTCCTCGGGACAAAGCCAAAGGCCTGTGTCAGCACTAAAGACAAGCATGTGGAATTTGCATCTCAAGCAACTTCCTCAAGGCAGCAAGTCACAGATGAGAAAGTATCCTTTCCTCAAGCATCAGTTTCATCTACCAGCAGTAGGAAACAACACTCACTGCTTTGTACAGCTGTTACTGAGCTAACCGATACTCTCAGCATGCAACCAGGTCCTCTTCAGCTGTCCACTCAAACAAGTTGCACTGGGGAGTTTTAGATTTGGTACTAGGAAAAATTCCTTCACTAAAAGGGGTCTCAAGCACTGGAACAGGCTGCCAAGGGAAGTGGTTGAGTCACCATCCCTGGACGTATTTAAGAGACATGTAGATGTGACTGCATGGTTTGGTGGTGGACTTGGCAGTGCTGGGTTAATGGTTGGACTTGATGATCTTAAAGGTCTTTTCCAAACTAATTAATTCTATGATTCCATAGGAGCAGGAAGTAGATAGAAAACAGAAAGCAACTAGGCTCATATGTTTCCTATATATAGCTCCCACTTCCATTGCTACCAGTGGACGTGGACTGCTGGCCTGAGCAGAAAGGTATTTTTACACCCGAGTACAGAAGGAAGCAGGGGGCTGGGAAAAGTTTGCATGGCACTGGGAAGCCACATATCCAAGCAAAATGTTTTGCCTGTTTGCTCTTGCTTGTCACCTCTAAGTAACTGGCAGTGCTTAGCATGTGACCACCAATTCAGCCTGTGCTATCTCCTGATGACAGCACTCGGTGGTGAGCCACGGGTCCTGCTGCTCAGCCGAGTAATCTCAGCTACTGCTGGGGAAGATAACACGGACAGCTACGTACACAAGTGGTCTAGACCAACCAGGCCACCAAGCAACTGCTATGGCCTTAAGATCCATGTAGCTAAGCAGAGTAAGGAGAGACAACATCAAATGTGATGCTTTGCATCATCAAGATGGATGTCCTCGAGCCTGAAAGGACCTAGGGGCACTGGGAGGTGTTTCCATTTGTCACTGCAGTGGCAAGGAAGGCTCCAATTCCAGTTACTCCCATGCATTTAGGGAATTGCTGTGGCACTGGGATGTCCTTGCTGCTGCTAGAACAGGAGGAATGAGGACTGGGCAGTCAGCAGAAGACACAGGTTTTGAAAAGGCAAAGCATATGCAATGGCATGGCAAAGCCTCTGGCATTCAGTAGCTCCAGGCAGGCAAGATCCCACAGGGAGGGCTTTAGAAAAGGTGAAATGAAGTTCTTTCAACTAGAAAGTGTCATGTAGCTACAGCAGTATGTATGGCCAAGTAACTTACACGTACATGGATGTTAATGATGTAGTTTTACAGGAAAAGAGAGACAGCTGCTTGCTCTGTGAACTACTAATTTATTTTAAGACCACCTAGGCTGGAAACATATGCTTTCACCAGCACTTCCCAGAGACAGTTAGAGATCTCAAGTGGCTTTTGGCTTTACTGTGAAGATATTTCTCTTACCTTGTTTTAAGTACTTCATTGACTCTTTGTTCTAGTTCTAATCTCCTCTGCCGTTCCTTTTCTAGCTCCTGCCTTAATGTTTCAGCGTTTGTTTCTTCTCTCAGCTTCCTGAGTTCCTCCTCTGTTAATTAAAGAAGAAAAAGAAGATTTAGTTACCTGAAGTATTTCTATAAGAAATTTAAAATCTAATTATGACAGATTAGGTGTGGGAGATTTTTTTTTTAATCCATGCTATACCAAATCTGTTCATCTGAAAAAAACAAGTATTCAAGGGCTAGACAGATCTCACAAAAAGCACACAGCTGTATTAAGTACAAAATGTTTCATTACAATTGCTCAGCAAGGAGGACAACAACTCTAAAGTTTTCTTTTCAAGATGCAAAACAAGCCCTTGGTACAAGCGATCTTTATTTAAACACAACATACTCTTCATTCCCCAAAGAATTAATCAGCAGGAAAGACTGTCTATTACTAAATCCAGTGGTCGTAACAACCACCAAAAAAAACCTATGTTTTCTTCCCTCATGTCTATGGGTAGGAAAACACGATACCATGAACTCACATGAAGTTGTAAGATGCCATATAAACCCATGTCCATCAATTTCTGGCACCAAGTCACAGGGTCCCTCTATGAGCCTCTCACGTTTTTAAGAAGGTGTTGTGCAACAAGAAACCAAGTTAAAATTTGTACACTTTTCCAAGGTTACACTGGGCCCTACTAACTTCCATGTAATAATTACATATATAAATATACTCACATATTTACTTATACAAACATACACACACTCACAACATTTTTCACAAGAAGTTAGTAACAACTATGGATAAGGCTTTTTTGTGGCTAATTAGCCTTGCTTTTTTGTCACTGGCAGTGTCCTTGCTCATGACCTTATTTTACTCTAGAGCTAAAATGGGGTCACTCTTACTGAATTTTTCCCAGATAGGCATACATGAGACATGACAAAAGTAAGATTGGGAATCTCTTTTTTCTTTTTTTTAAAACCAAAATTTACTCCACATTTTGTTCTCTAGGCTGGTTTTTAAGCTCAGTCGTAACAATCAATAGTAGAACAGTAGGCGTTTTTCAAGTTTACAACAAACCAGAACAGAAAATACTTGCTAATTCCACTATCATCACAGACACAGGGCTTCTGGCTTTTTACACTGTTTTACAAGATTGGTATATTATGTTGTACCCTCCAGAGGGTTGTTATACAACCTCTTTTGTTTGTTTTCACATACTGCCTTCTAAATCTTTGATAATCAGAGAATTTTGGTATCTGAGCCTCTCTGACTGCAATCATTATGCTTCTTGAGAAGGTCTGAAGCTGTAGTGCAAATGTCCAGAGGAACTGACACACACTCTGTGCCCTACAGGAGGCCCTTGTGCAGTGTGTCCCATCACTTCATCTGCTGGTGGGAGATTGTCTGTACTCCTGCAGCAGTAAGAGCTTTAGAGCACAGAATTAGGAGAGATGGGAAGAAGATACGTGAATCAAGGGGACAACACGACGGCTTCCACCGTGAGGCTACCGACTGAACTCCACCAAAGAGGAAGGAGTGCTGTTACCCAGCTCCCCACTGAGACATGGTCAGTGACCCTGGAAAGAAGAGCTGGAGTACAGAAACCACATTATCCTCCAGCAACTAAAACTGAGAATCCCCAAGGGTAGGGTAGGGTAGGGAAATGTCACTGTTGCAGCAGGTATTGTCTCTCCTGTAAATAAATGGAAAGATATGGATATAACGGCAGACTTATACATGGAGCTGTTCCTAATTACGTATCCACAAGGAATTTTAAATCCAACAAGAAAACTACATTTATAATTAGTTCACCCTACTTTCAAGGGCTTACCTTGTTCCAGAACAAGGGCCTGCACACAGCTGAGGGGAAACATCTGTTGCACTTCAAATGCACTGGAGCTTGTGCAATATCATGAAGATATCACAGAAAGTTCCAAAGCTTGATAGAGATGTTATCCTCTCAAGACCATTAAAGGGAAAAAATTCTTCATTACGCATTTTTTGTTTTATTAAAGAGGAAGTGACTATGCATTTTGTGTACATAAGAAAACCACACACATTATAAATTAACCTCAATGTCCTTGAAAGTCAGATCTTCCAGCTCCCTTAATTCCAGTTGTTCTGACTGCGCTACATCTTGTACTACTAAAACCAAAACAAAAACTCCAGAAATTTGACCACTAAGAGGACAAGCAGTGCCAAGTATTCTTTATGGAAAGAGGCAGAGTTAAAGGGTGCACAGTGAATGAGGCAGAACTCCTAAACAGACCAAAAAAAATACAACATCCAATCCTTAAGGACTCTCATAGCTTCACATTTCAGAGCATTTCTTAACTTTCCCATACATGACTGTAATTCAAATCCACCCCACTAAGTCGGTATTTGTTGCTACTTTGGCAGCACTGTGGTCTGGCACCGTAAAACCTTCGTGTTTGGTTAGTTAAATACTCTTAGGTCTGCTAAGCAACAGAAGCCACAGAGAGGGGAAGGGGAGGAAGTTCTTCCTTGCTCTCTCCCCTGAAATAATCTACCATTTGACCAAACTGAACTGCACTTTCAGAGCAAATTTCTCTATCCCTGAGGAGTCCTCCTGCAGAATGAGTGAAGTTGGCTACAAAGAGCAGAGGTCGCGGACCCCTGAGCAGAATCCGTAAGAACATTTCACCATGGTATCTATCTACTGAGTTTTACAGATGATGATGACAATGGAGTGCTCCTTGGATTTCCTCTTCAGACAGTCAAAATTCAAACATCCTCCCCACTCTGCACACACACAAAAGGGTAAAACATAAAAGGTCAAGCTTCAGCTTCCAGATTAATCAGCTTCCATAATTTCATTCCCAGGCATATCCATCATAGCCCACTATCTTCTCCGGGGCAAGAAACATTAAAATATCGCTAAAGGCTCAGTGCACGTCTTAGCTGGACATTCAGGTGTAGTGAGCGGCCAAAAAGGTGACCTGGTTAGAGGGGGGAAATTACTAAAAGAAGAAAGTGTCTGCTGAAATACCGACAGAGAAAATGCTGGCAAGCCTGGGAACTAGGCCTGGGAACCAGAAGCATTGCTGTGAAGTACAGCTGGCCTCTCTGAAATGCATAGCCAGGTACCTGGAAACCTGAGACACCCCGAGATACTGTCGATAAGCACAAAAACAAGGAACCACAACAGCCACTTATCACCTGAAAAGGTGAAAATTAAGTCTGAAAACAGGGAAAAAACATCCTGAGAAAGTAAGACTTGGTAACTGCCATTGGCTGTTATATCTGCAAGAAAAAGGAAACAGTCTAGAAAAATAATAATTGGCCTGAGAGAACAAAAAACATCATCTGTTGGCTATTCTGGGTGAAAAATAGAAATTAATAGCATCTATTGGCTGCTGAAGTGGTAGTGTCCTACACCTCCTTATTTCTCTCTGATATGACTTAATTTTTATCCAAAACTTCTCTCTCCAAGAACTTCCCATGCAGCACACACTTTTCCTTTCCTAAACAGGTTGAACTCTTCACACAAACTTTCTAAGAGATCTTGGACCTTCACTCAGGACAGTTTGGTTTGTCCTCCCACATTTTGGTTTGTCCTCCCACATCTGGGATGGTTTGGCCCATTCTGACATCTGTCCAATAAGCTTTATACTGGTATTAATGTAAACATTTGCATATCTGCATACAAATAAGCCACCATAATTACATTTTCTGTGGTTTTACTGGAAAGTTTGCTTCATTAGTGAGAAGTCTGTCGTAGCCTGTAACAGTATACACCTACTTGTTTGCTGCCATACTGTTGATTGCTCCCAAGAATTTGTAACAGCTCAATATATATATTTTTATATATATGTATATATTTGAGTTATAAATCATAGGTATAGTTGCTAGCAGTGATTTTTGCAGCAATCTGTAATAAAGTAGAGAATTTAGAGTAAAAAGCCTCCATGCCCTTAAATCTTACAGAAGCCTATGAACCCAGTCACAACTTCTAAATACCTACACACTGGGTAACCCTTTAAGTTGTGACAGCAGGTGTGACCCTGAAAAAATGCTTTAAAAGCTCTCTAGCAAAGTCAACTTGTGTAGAAAAGCAGAAAATATCTGGATGCTATTGCTTTTTTAAAATGAGCTATAAAAGTCCGCAAGACAAGGCAACAATGGTGTTTCAATGACAATAATTATTACACTTTTTATTGCACTGTAAACCCTAGGAGAACTGACCTCATAGTAAAGACCATCATCAGTGATGCATCTCACACAGGTTACCAAAAAAACCTTATCCATTTCAGCTTTTCTACGGCATTTTATCCTCTAAGAGGTGTAATGGAACTGTCGCACCTGAACTCCAAGGATTTGACAATTCAAATTTGAAGAGTTAACATTTCAAAAAGCTTAGTTGATACCATGTAACTGCTAAAAGACAAGTGCCCAGTGCTGTGTTGCATCATTTTACAGCATCAGCCACTAGAACAAATGAAAAATTTAATTTTTTCCTCGGAATATTTGCCTGTAAGAAATGTTCTGATAAAAAGCACTTAAATACCAAAGTATTTAGCTCTGGTGAGACTGAACAGTGTGAGAGTAGTGTTTAGAAAAGGAGGATGATACATCAGGCTAGGAAGGCGTGGCAGAAGGTTGGCTTTCTAATTCAACGCTGCACGTGCAGTAAAGCGGATGTTTCCCTTAATCCCAGGATTTGAGGTAGATTAGGGAGCCTCCTCATAGCTGTTTTATATAACCATTTCTTCCTAGACCTACAGGTATGTTGCAAAATCCCCCTCTGGGACAAAGTAACCAAAATCTTCTTTCAGAGCAGAGCCAGAGACTGCCAATCACTGTTTCTAGCTACCAATTCAGTTTAGTGTTAAATCTAAGGAAGCTGAGTTAAAATCTAGCAATGGCAAAAAGCATGTGTGCACCCTGTCATATTTACATGGGGAAACACCAGTACTTAACAGGACAAAAATAACCCTTCTACATCTATGTCAATCATGGTAAATCTCCCTACAACCCTTTGAACATTACTGGAGCTCAAGTCTGTTATTTAATTGTTATTAAACACACTAAATCAAATCACACACTTTCAATCTGGATCTCACCAGTGGTGCTGATGGAGCCAGACACAGGAAGTTGTCTCCAGTGCAGGCAACTTCCACCCTTACCAGACTCCCAATTCCTACAGAAAGCTAGTATGTTAACCATGTCCCAAGTAAACCGACTGTGTGACACTACTAGCAAATGTCAGGCATCTGAAAACAGATCAACTGTTATCATCATAGACACTGAGGAGCTTTTAATCTCCACCTTAAAAACCAGCAGCAAATGGCAGTGCTGTGAAAGGCATGGAACGGCTCCATCACTTGTGATAAAGCAAAGACAAACAAAGAACATTGTCTGACCAACAAGCAGTGATGGAGGAAGAAACTGAAATAGAATTCCCTAACCTGTTTTTTTCCTGCTTACAGTTATTCTGCAATTTACATACTCCTCTGAAGACACAATTCATGGCTATAACTACATACAGCTTAATTGTGCACTATTTGTTACCTGCTCTTCCTCTAATCCATGACTCTCCTTCTCCAGGGCATATGTTTTTTCCATCAGTGACTTGAGAACCACGGAGATTGCCAAAGATCATAAATCTACCCGAAAGATTTCAGATAAAACATTACCCTTTGATCCCAGACATTGAGAGATATTCTACTTCTTTGCATGCCTGATACCTGGCAAAGTGCTTATTTAAGCCACCACTCTTGCAGCTCCACCTTATTAACTGTCCTTTCTTCTTTAAGTCACCCCTTAAGTTCATGTCATCTTTCATGCTTGCACTTCCACACTTCACTTGGGAATCCCAAAGCTCCCCGCTTAAGAGGATTACTCTTGGGATTTTATGAAGGAAGAACCGAAAAATGTCCTTTGTCAAAATGGATACCAGCATTCTTGTTCTCCATAGCTCTTCCAGAGCCGGACAAGTGGTCTGGAAGAATTCTTCCTTCCCCCCCCCCCCGGATTTGTGAACACCTTGATTTGTCAATTTAATGGCTTTCCTTTGTGGTCAGGCTTCTTGCTTTTTTGCATGAATAGTTCATACAGAAAACATAGCAAAAAATATTTTCTAATAGGGATATTGGTGTCATAAAAAGCCAAAAGGCAGACAGAATCATTAAGATTAAGTATCTTTACTGAGTGCACATCCTTTCCTCTCTCTGCCCTGTTTTACATAGGTATTTTGATAGAGTGGAGAGGTGAAACAGATAAATATAAACCCCACATTTTCAATAGCACCCTTCTCCAGCTAAGTCTGCACACATCAAAACAAAGAAGTGACCTGTCATATTCAGAACCAGTCATGCCAATTTCCTTTTAAAAACTTTAACACAGGTTTGGCAGTTAAACAATTGGTTTTTTCTTTGTTTTGCTTCCATCATTCTTTTGTGCCTCTCTTTACTCTTTCAAAGATAGAGCTCCTGCTCCAGTACTTACACTAAGCAGAGCTTTAGAGGACCAGTTTTGAGTCTCTTTGCATACGCCTACAGGGCGGGGAGCAGTGTGGGCTCCTGCTCTGCTGGTAGGAAATAAGCCAACTCTGATCCAGAGACAGTGGAGGGAAGGCAGAATCTGAACCATCATCTTCCCTCAGACAGTTAATATTCCCTGGTACTATTCTCCTCACCTGAACAGCAAGAATTTAGTATAAAGTGTTCTTCTCTCCCATGTGATGAGGAAGACTGATTTACAAAGCACATCATATTTGACAGTCTTCTTCCTCTGTGCAAACTGTTCCAGTCTCCTCTCCCACCACTCCTGTTATGTCCTACTTGGAGTGGATGAGGTTAGAAAGAAGTAAGATGCCATTGCTAAGGCTTGTACAAAATAGTTATGGTAACTACCAATTAGTAACTTTACATTTACCTTGAGTGCTTTCAGTGAAGCATTATCATGTTATAACAGAGCTGGATCATTTCCTCTTCATTATGGAAGGATTTTAAAGGACACTTCCTGAAAATATAGCTTACTGAGACAGATCCCCTTCTCAAAACACCAAGTGGAAAGTTTGCTATTGCTAGATACACTTAAAAGGTCAGCTTAGAAGTCATGAAAAATACTGCTGCTCTATGAATTTTCAGAAATTTCAGAGAATAAAAATGCCTGAAGTGTTGCAAAACCCACCTAAAACACACAGAGTTGCAAAAATGTTGTCATTATTGCAGGAATGGTTTTCACTCTCTGGTTTTGGCAGAAGTGAAACAGTCTATA
Organism: Dicrurus megarhynchus; assembly: GCA_013399195.1. NCBI lineage: Eukaryota > Metazoa > Chordata > Aves > Passeriformes > Dicruridae > Dicrurus > Dicrurus megarhynchus. The sequence goes on from VXAD01001120.1 coordinate 695,310, forward strand.
AATGTTGAAATAACGTCTGGCTTAGGAATAGCAGCAGGCTCTTCCAAGGCTTTTGTGTTACTAAGCTGAGCAAGGAAATGCAGGTTCCACATGGGGCTCCCAAAATCTCCACCCCAGTTACACAAAAGGGAGAGGCACAACAGTGCTGACCATTGCCCTGCCTGGGTTTTCATACCCTCTCTGCAATTCATGAAGCCAAGCTGGGCACACAAAAAAGGCAGAAACGAGCACAGCCCACATGTACATAACACACTGTGTAGGTGGTATCTGTTCAAGGCTCCAGAGGAGCTCAAACAATACATCCCTCTGAGCACTGTGCTGCATCTTGGTTCATCAGTCCCATGACAAGGCAGTGTGACAACATGAGATCCTCCAGCACTCGGGCATCATCACCTACATCATCAAGTGAATGATTCGTGCAATGACAAGGGCAGATTGCACGTGCCAGGCTCAGACCAAGGATCAGCCCAGGACTCCAGCCTGTTGCTGTACTGAGATGGAGTCACATCTTTTCCCTCTCCCCTGGTCTCAGGAACCTTATGCTCTTGGAAGCCAAGTTGAGAGTGAACAAAAGCCCAACCTATCTCCTCCACCAGTCAGAGAAGAGTCCTTAAAGATGAGAAATGGAGATCTGAAGGCTCATTAGTCTGTACTGAGGCCTCTTAAACCCCAAACAAGTGCTCTACACTGCTCATGATTGTCTCCTCCAACGTTTCCATGAAAACAAAGCCAGAGTTTTGGAGGGGTTTTATTTTTTTGTCCAGGAAGGCTAGAAATGAACTCTATACACGGTATATAATGTAAGTATCTCTGGGTATAAGTAAAACCTTTCCATACCTCTTAAGAAACTTTCTGTAGTTTTGAGAAGTCTCCCAGTCAGAAGTCAGACCGAGAAAAACTTTGAAATTTGTTAAAAAACAAATGAGAGCAGCTCTGGTGAAGAGACAGCTCTACAGCAAAGCGTGGACTCACGTATTTTTACTGCATCATCTGTGGATGCCCAGGATAAACACTCAGCATTTCCCACCAGTCACCATAGGCAAACCAGTCCTCATCAGAGGAACTCTACAATCTCAAAAGACAGGTAAATCTCCCAGGGACACCTTTTTAGTGCTAGGGAGTCCAGGATTTTAAACCAAAAGAAAGGAAGATTAGAAGAAGGAGTAAAGGATGTGAGAAACTCAGGGTAAGCTCCAGTGCCACAGCATCAGGATCCCTTGGCCAAGGGCTGACCATGCAGCAAGGAATGGCTACTATGGCCCACAGCTGGTATATGGGTCTCTCAGATAAACACAGCAGCTGCTTACTCTCTTGCCAGGGTCTTCACCTGCTATGTAAATCAGCTCAAATCAGCTCTAGATTCTGCTTCAAGGTTTATGAACCTAAGGTTCAGATTACAGGCTACTAGGTCAGTAAAAAAACAGCAAAACCAATGCAGTGAATCTGTTGTTCTGCTCTTCTCTAGCTCTGCTACTGCAGCTGGTGTGACCCTCACATCAGAAGAAATTACACCAAAGGTATTCTGACACAGCTGGTAATTGGACTCTGGGACAGCTTCACTGTCAATTTGTTGCATACAATTACTGGGACTGTTTGAGGAGATATTAGCATTTCTGTACAGAACTGGACTTTTCAGCATAGGTCTTTTGCTAGTCACAATCATCCGCACACACTTGGCCTCCGAGGTTTAACACTTTCTAACATTCCAGTTCTGCCTGAGAACCACGTATGGTTTTCTAGAGCTCTACTTCCATGAGGTCAGTATTCTGCTAGGTTGCTCTTACAAAAAATCATCAGGTCATTTATACCAGAAAGTGGGAGCAAGAGAAAATACTGCAGAGTTAGTCATATCATAAATGGTTCAAAAAGGCACATGAGGATGAATAGCGTGCCAGAGTAGAAATTTCAATTGGAAAGCAGCATAATCCCAACTTCTTTTGTCATGTGGTGTAAACATCATGACTGAAACCACCGGTTTGGTAAGACCTTAAAGACTCCTGCTGTATGGAGTGGAATGTGAAAACCCTTGTGGGAGAGGACTTTATTTCCTTCTAGTACTCCTCATCCTCATGTGAGCTTTCTTTGATTTACCAGTTCATGACTAACCCTCTTCTCTAACAGTCATCTGGTTTGTTCACTCTCCTCTGCTGCTACCGACTCCTCTTCCCTGAGCTGCTAAATTCCGCATTGCAAAAGGCTTGAACACCCTTGAATGAGAATTAGCTAATATTTCATGTAAACCACAGGATGCATGTGTGCTTACAAAGCACCTTGTGTCACCAGGACCAGAGTGCTGATATCTCCAAAACTGCCCTCTATAAGCAGGCACAGGAAGTAACAGGAAACAAGGTGTTTACCTCAAACAAAAAAGGTGCAAAAGCTGAAAGACTGTTTTGTGGGTTGTTTCATCTTTCAAATGCAAGAGCAGCAAGCACAATTTTATTTTTTGTTAAGATACAACTAGGTTTTGAAATGGAAACACTAAAACCATTACTAACCTTAACATATCAATCTAACTACCCTGGGTCAGTAATTGCCTTCCCAAACTGAGCCCTCGACTAGCCCAAAGCAGTGTTCACTTGTATTAAAAAACCAGGTTTTAATAACAGGTAGTCCTTTAGAAATAAATGATTCTGATTGTCACAGCTCCAAGACAAAGCTTTTTCCATCCACATGCACTGGAAACTCCAGCAGACCAAGCTCTCTGCACTTATCATACTGCTGTTTTTCCAAGACTTTTTCTGCAGGAACCCACACCAATACCACAAATCCAACAGGCACATTTTCAGCATTCCTATAATAAGGCTCAGAATGAGCCACTCGATCAAAGAGATTAAGACCATTCCCACACAGACAGGAAAAGCAAATCCAGCCCCTTTGGCTGTGAGAATCAGATGATCCCTCCCCCTTGCTTAAGACATTATCCAAGATCCCTCTGTCCGCATGCTTCATCCTCCCGCCAGTCCACAGCTTAAATCCCTTGCATTTCCAGACATGCTTTATTTGCATTTCCAGCTCTGCACACACGAAGCAATTCCCCTCCATCTTCACATCTCCAGGCATTCAGATTACCTCTTTGCTAAAGAAGAGATTCATCTGGCATCTCAGATGAAGATATTTTCCCCTTACAGACAACAGTTTGTCTCCATACCTACTTGCTCCAGATTTCCTCTGCAGCTTGTAGAGGCTACAGTTAGGTTTGGGATGTGTTTCACTGAATGTACTACTCAGCAAAACTGCACCTATTGCTTGTGCCTACTAATGGCTGAATGGAGTTTAGAGAAAAACTTCAGCTGGGCACCTGCAATTACAGACCCACACAGACTTGCAGCTGTGTAATGTATGTGTACATTACACATGATGTACAGCTGAGAGGAAATCTCTCCTTAAACCTCCTGGCTAATGACACACCAATACAAATAAAAGCATAGAAGAGGCAAAAAAAAAAAAAAAAGAGTCAGAATCAAGCTGATAACAAGTGAAACTTCAGCACATTAGAAAGCAAATGCATGAAACCTTAGCTATTTCCCTCACTAACTAGCAATTGCTTTGATTTTTGCATGCCCAGCTAGAGGAAATGGAGTAAGTGAACATGGCAAAAGGTTATGCAAAAACACAATGATGGCAAGGTGTCCTTAAGGAACTCCATTGTTAAAAATAGTATGGAAATATTGCAGAGCAACTAGCCTTCCTAAAAAACACCTACTACAGCAATAGGATTTAAAAAAAATAATGACCAGGCTTTCTTCCAAGGGCAAACTGAAGTAAACAAACTACATATTTCAAGAATGTTTTTCTGCACACCATTAGTTCACTTTTGGGAAGAAAACAATAATGAAGCACTTCTAGTATCCAAAAAAGCTCAAAATAATAACTCAAAGAGAAGGAAAAAGGAAAGATAAGAATGCAGGAGCCATACCCAAAAGCTGAACTCCTACTTCACTCCAACTGACAACCATGGTGACCTATTTAATCTCAAAATTTTGAATGGAATGTGGCCGAATAAGGGATAAACTTTATCTCATTTATTTCTCAACCAGTTTATGATTCTTATTCTTGTTCTTATGGACAGAGTTACAACCCATTTGTCAGGACGACTCTGTAATTTCAGCTACAGCAGTCATCAGGCTTTGGTGAAGAGGTGAGGGCTGGAGACTACCCCAGCTGACTCAAGCCACACACCCGACTGGCCTGAACCCCCAACCATCTGCTCAAAGTTTACACAGAAGGGTGAACTTCTTTATCCTTCATCTTGGAGTTTACTACAAAGCTCTGTGCAAAGGAAAAATGATTCAGCTACAAGGGGTAACAGTTGATTAGAAGGTTTTCAAATTACAGCAGGAACCTGAAGACTACCAATATTCACAAACCTATGTGCCCCATTTACTTACTGTAAGAACAGACTAAGAAGGAGAAGGAATTCACCAGCCCTGGAAGTGCCTTGGAGCCCTATCATGTTCTTACATCAAAAGGCACATCCTACTTCAAATCAGAAATCAGTTCTGGTTAAGTCCTACTGTTTCTGTTGCACATTAGGTTGCGCCAAGAAATTGCATGTGTCCCATCTAGTTTAAACAACTGGATAACAGGAGCTTAAGCAATGTATCTTTGGGGATGGAAGGAGTACATGGTAACTCTGTACTGAATAGTTAAGTAAAAATCAACTAAATCACTGAAACTAATAAGGCAAGTCAAACAGATTTTCAATTTTTGCTTGACATTCCAAGCATGATACCTCTTCCAGGTACCAGTGGAAGCTGACAGCAGCTTGTTACAAATTCCTGCCCAGTCTCCTTTATCAGGCCTCCCTCTTATTCACGTGGCAGGGGGGGAAACATATCAAAGAAATATTGCCAAGTGAAAAACAAGTCACAGAAAATTAGTGACAAATCCTTGAGAACATGCTGAAGATTAAGTCTTGTCGTTGGATTATAGTCCAGAAATTGAAGAGAATCTATAGTCTTGTTATTTCTACCCCTTAGAAAATATGTGACAAGCTTTGAACAAATAAAAACAACCCTCAAACTCTGAAGTTCAAAACCAAAAGATTAAAATGGCCATTTTGGGAAAAAATTGAGCAAGAATTCTCATTGGTTTGTTACAGAGATCTCTACTTCTATCTAGTTATTTTGTTTTCCATTCTTCTGTTTTTAACTATCCTGTCTTAAAAGTCAACAGTTCAGACCTGCTGAGATAAAATCCCCAAAATCTTGCAGCTGCCTCTAGCCGTGAATGACAACTTTTTATCATTACACACACACACATATATAAGCATAAACCCAAATAACTAACACTTGGAATCTACAGACACTCTTCTCTATATTTCTTACACCACTTACCAATAATTCATATACTGTTAAGAGACATGTGTTTTAAGACGCATGATATGTTGAAACAGCTGCCAAGAAAATGAACTGGTCTCCCCTTCAAAAATCTCTTCTTAGCAATTACTACTAGAAAGCAAAACATCTACTGCAGGCGCATAAAGGTTGACTTAGTTCTAAGATAACCTGCAGATGTCAACATCAAGACTTCAACTAAGCAGCTTTTGTCACACAGTGAGTATGTTGTGAGGAATGCAATGAGGAAAAAAACACTCAAGTGACCCAGAAACCCTGGGAATGCTTTTAAGTTCATCTTAGGGAAGCATAAGCCCACATGCTATCTGCACATCAGCACACCTCGAAATTCCGATGCCAACTTCTGCAGTTAGAGAAACATTGTTTCAGAAGGCTTAAGCCCTTCCTCTCCACAGAGCATTTTTTACTTACGTAAAAAGTGTTTTTCCAGTAAGGCTATTTCCAGGTGACCTTTGATCTCATTCAGTCTGTCAGATTCTGTTCTGTTAAAATCCTGGACTCCTGAAGCCATGATGACGGTCCCTGGACCAGCCTATAAGAAAGCCAGAACATACTGGAAGTTCAGAAGCACTTTTTTTTTTGGTCATTTAAACACATCAACTGATTTCTGGGGCAATAAAGAAACAAGCAAGTGAGAAACATGCAAGTGTCAACTACTCGCCTCTTTCAGCACCGGATTACCAAAACAAGTGAATGAAAGCTTATCAAATGTGAGTTTACAGAACACACTTCTGAAAACCTTGGGAAGTTACAGAAAACAAGTATTTCCCACCACCACCCTTATCAGTTCTACTGCATCATCATTTAAGCCTTTCTTCTGCTGACTGGAAAGCCATATTTATACTATCCCTCTCCTCTTCCCATAAAACGAATGGTCAGTGCAACACACTTTACATATAAAATTGTGAAGCTAGCAAAAGTAATACTTTTCTAGATAATTACTGAGCTATTAGAAAACACATATTGTATATTTTAATATCCATTTATGGAATGTGCAATTTTCAAGACCACAGTCTCTCAGCAAGGAAGGGGTTCCTCACTCCCCCACAAGCCAGTTACTGCAGAAGGTTGTTGGAGCTCAGGAGCTCACTCTGGCAGGCTGGGAGAGGGGGAAATCAGAAGACTGCATGCCTCAACAGATTTACCAGCATCCCTTGAATGAACTCAGCAGAATACTGAAAATACTGCAGAAAGCAGGAATCAAAAAGCAGTTTGATTAGTTAGTGAGACCAGTGACAACCACCCCCTTCATGAAGTAAACACAGTAAAACCCCAAGACCACACAGCAGAAGGCAGGTGATGCCCTCTTTCTCTCATAAAGTGGGCATTTTCAGACAGCAGGGAAAAGGGTGGGTGAGGGCATCTACCCGGTAATGATTGTTCAGCACTTGTGTACAGTCCCCACCAGGCACGAAAAATCTGTCAGCAAGAATTACAGGAGTTTCTCTAGCACCTTATACTCAAAACCAAAGTGGTAGACTACAGAAGCCTACATCTCAGAAATCATCTCAAGACAAAAAAGATTTATTCACATATTCTTACTCTTCTCCATTCCTTGTTTGAACCCTGAAAACATACACAACTGTATTCCTTTCAAACACAAGCTTGCCTACATTTAACCATGACAGCTTAATTACACACATATATAAACTCAAGTAATCTACAGGAGACATTAAATTAAGACATTTCCTATGTTTTAGGAAAGATGTGTAGAAAGCTTACTAATAGCAAAGTACTTCCATAGTTCAGACTGATTTGCACTTCCAAGATAAAATAGTGTGGAGACACCTATTAAACATCTGTTTTCTTGCTTGAGCTGAACAGATGCTGAGTTTAAGCCTCAGAATTTGTCTATACATGCAGATTAGCACTCTGTAGGCAGTTACTGCCCAGCATTTACCTAGCACCAACTCCCCACCTGGGCTTGCTCAATACAGTGCCAAGCTAAGATGCTATTTCCAGTCCCCTAAGCAGCACCCACTCACACAGCACTCTGTCAACGCTGCTGGCCCTGACGAGGAGCAGAAGCTGTTAGCTCAGCAGCAGTCTTGGGCTACTTCCCATTTTGGAGCTGGCACAAATCATGCCATAGCAGAGAGGGACAGACCCCAGGGCAGTCCTCACACAGAGAGCTGCAGCACAGCATCCTCCTCGCCATGCTCCACATTCCCAATCGCTCCTGCCTTTAGCCAGGGAGGTGCAGTGAGAGATGCCACTTGCAACTGCTCCAGCCACTGCAGAAGTGTATCAGAGACTGTTTCCAGATGAGCACGGGATGCCAATTAACCTCTGTGCTGATCTCTTATCTACAGAGCTGGGTTGTATTTATTTACACTGCAAGACTTAGTGCGATCACTTGCCAGACATTTGGAGAATCCCAAGGAGGATGGTGTGGCTGAAGCCAAACAGCAGCACCCTTACCACACATCCCACAGGCAGGCACAAGGGAAGTGTTATTAAAATACAGAGTGCTGCCCAGGTGTTAATGCACAGCTTTCTGTATTGTATTTCCACATCTAGCACAGAGGGACAATCTCTGCTCCCAGCATGCACAAGTTCACAGGGAGCTGCCTGAAGAAACAGTGCCACTGCTTAAATATTTTATTGATAAATAAATAAAATCACATACAGGTCAAAGAGCAAGGTGCTGTACTCAAAAGGGATGTGCCTGGACTCTGGGCATCAGCCCTGTGCTCAGACAGCAGCTGGTTCCCACCCCAACCCCAGGTGCTGTGGCAAGGAAAGGAGCACAGAAACTGAGGTGAGGAAGGAAAGGAAAAAGAAGGGGCTAGCAAGTATCTAAGCATATTTAAGTTTTCATCCTCATTAAAGATACTCAAGATATTTCACCCAAAGATGTGCTAAATTTCAGAAATCTGTCTAGAGAACCAGCTCTGCTTTTGCTTCTTCAGAGATGCTGAGTAAATAATTAAAGCCCAGGATACCTTAACTGTGCCTCTAAGAAAGAAGGAAAGAGCAAGAGGTGCATAGCACTGGGAAGAGTGATACCAGTTAACATGACTCATTCTTAGAGTTTCCAAATATGTTTATCTGCTAAAGCATTGGATCCAAGCAGCCTAACATCTACTGATGGGTTAAAAATCAGAAGGTACACATCTTTAAACTAGCTACAAAAGGTTACAATGACCTTCTAACTTAGAGAAAAAAAGAGGAAAAAAATCCACTGAATTAAAACTTAAGGCTGCTCACCAGAATCCTAGGAGCAAAATCATGTAATTATCATGTAATAATAAAACGGTTTATTAAGATACACAGTGACACAAGTTTGGTGATGCACCCTATTTCCAAAATTACCATCACCACAACGTTTTATGACTACCATTTAGAAGCATTCAGAAGAACTGAGCACGCCCAGGACAGTGATATGGGAGACATTTAAGCAGATGTCTCTTTCTGTCACAGAAGTTTTTTCCCCACACCAACACACCTAAGAAAACAAGAAATAAGGTCTCTACATTTGCTGAAGGTCAACTAACTGCCTGCCACTGAATTCAAAGAAGTCCCTCTGTCTGAAGCTAGCATACCTGACTCAATTCACAAGTTAACAAAATCCTTGTATTAATTCCAGTTTTACCTGGGTAAAGGTTTCTCCTCTCTGCTGCCTCTGTAGGACAGCGCTGGGACTCAGGCTGGATTAACTACACTGCACTGTACAGATGTCCTTTCCAGTTTCTGACTCACCGTAAAAGCCTTGAAGGCTTCCACAGATGTCTACTTTTCCTTCTGCCTCTCTAGCTTCGGCAGCGTTTGACACCGGAGCCCTCTGAAAATGTTGGCAATCGTTAAAAACTTAGCCAAGACCATGTGCAAGGCCTGGCAGTGCCTAAGAAGACAGAGAAATGCCCGAGGTAAACGTAGAAACAGAGGGGTTAAAGGAACATTTTTGATGATGGCAGACTGCCTGTAACGCACTAGCAGAGTTCAGGGTTGCTTCTCCAAGCCACACCCAGCTCTGGATCTAAAATCCACTTCTCCCCACAGAAGTGTTTTTCAAGCCATCTGCAGTTCAGGCTTTCCATAACAGTACTTCCCAGCCCAAGACTTCTCTGCCCTCCCTCTCCAAAACCCCTTCATCCTGCGAGCCCTGGGGTTTTGTTCTGTGTGCTGGCACTGCTGCCACTGTACAGCCACAGAAAGGGTCCAAGTCACCTCCTGACTCAGCAGATGTGGATCTGTCCTCTCCATCTGCAGCACAGCACATCTTCAGTATCACACGCACACAACTGCCCAACTCTCTGCTTCTAATTTCTTTCCACAACATCATATGTATGTGGATGATTTTTCTCTAGGAATATCTAACACAATGGTGGTCTGATTTCCAAGTCTGTAATTAACCTGGAGAGGAGCAGTTCTCAAACACAAAGGATGGGGAGCAGTGAAGACACAACATGCCAACCCCAGGGGCAAAACCATCCACTCCAGTCATCCCTTAGAGTCCAGAAAGTGGCTGGGACACAATATAGGGAAGAGGTAGTTTAAAATAGGAAATTTTAACTTGTGTTCATTTGAGGAAAAAAGAGGAGGGGGGAGGTCTTCAGCAATACAACAAACTACACAGCTTGTCTTGTGAAGTTCTAGCTTCCTGAGTTTTTCATCTGATACTTCATGTGCATTTTCTTACTTCAACTTATGAAAGAGTTCCCCATGAATGCTGCAATTACCTGCTGCAAGAAAAGGAAAAACTCAGTAACATTGCTAAAGAATGAAAGCATCTGCATGAATAGTTAATCCTTAGTAGCTATTCTTAGAAGCATACCCATACTGGCATGCTCCTAAAACACAGCTATATTTTACATAAATTTTAAAAAAATCTAGTGCTAGCCAGGTTGAGAGACTTTAACTTCTTAACTGTAATGTTTGCACCACGCTTTAAACCTTCTAATTACTGTAAATGAGATGACCAATAGAGCAGCATTTAAAGTTTTAATTGACATGTGTCAGGAAGAACCATGTTTGTACTGCAACAGCAATTAAATTAATGTTTTCTGTACCACAATAACTCAGATTTAATCCTAGCACACTGGCAGGGAACTTGCATAAGTAGATTAGACTGCTTTCAGTACAATATGCGAGATACAAGAGAGCTTTACTCGTAATTCTCACTGCCAGGTTAGTACCAGCCTCTACAGGTTTAAACAGTTTGTTCTTTCCCCACTCTGTGAAGGGGATGTGATCTCTGCACCACGTTCATTCATACACCTGCATGTAGCACTGAATCTTGTCTCCCCTTCTGTGAAAAACAGGAATGGTGGCACTGAATAAAGGGGACTTTAACTACTGAGAAGGCAACATTACCTCAATTTCTAATGTCACAACAAATCAAATGCTAATTCATTTGGAACGAACCAGGTTTACTCCCTCTACCTATTTTGCAGTTGTGACGTTTTTACAAAACAATGCAGAAATAGCAGTGCTGCATGCAGTGTCCTTGCCTTAAAAAGACTAAATAACCACCCATGATAAAGAGGGAACAAAGGAGGAAATCTGAGAAGCCATTCAAGAATTGAAAGAGAAGTTTAGCAGAGAGTTAAATTTGTTAACCAGCACTGCTGTCTTGGCAATTATCTAATCACAGTGCCCAAACACCCACGGGGACCTAAGAAAGTATGTGCTATTCAAGGCATACCTGGTAGCTGGGGCACTTAAATGAGAGGGGGAAACCCACACAAGCAATCAGCCAGTCTGTAAGCTGAGTCCAAACTAGTTCAAATTAAGACACCTTTTTAACAAAAAACTCTCAGAAACCACTGAGAATTCAAAGGAAAATATAAATCCTTCCATCTCCAGAGTCCTCCAATCAGAAGCTAGCTGTGTGCTTTACCCGAACACAGGTTAGGATGTTTATTATTGAACTAAATAGGTGAAGCTCAGTTTTAAGATAAAGAATACAAAATGACCTCATCTGCCCATCCTTTCTGTCTTTTCACAGAGTGTAAATTTTACACGTGTAGTAATGTGAAGTGCTGGGACTAAGTGCCACTGTGCAATCTGTGGCCTGGGACTGAACACTCACTTCATCTGCTGGAACTGCAACAGAGGATGATGCTCTTCCTGGCAGATGGTCAGGGCTCTGCAATCACAAGCTTTTATGACAAGGCTTTTTACTCCGCAACCTCCATTTGTATGAAGTGTTTGCACACGCTTGTCAGGTTCAGATACATACCTAAAGAAGAGGCACCTCATGCACACATTTTTAAGTGCACTGCAAACCCATGAAGCACAGAAGGGTCCTTCCTTCATATGACTGCACTGTGCTGTTCTAATAGACAGATCTTTCCTTAAGGCCTCCATAATGATTAATACACCAGACAGGGGCAGGGGGAGCGAAGTAGAGAGGGGCAGAGATGAAATCTTTGTCCAGGGAATGGCTGACAATGAAGATGCAGATAAGTGGACTAGGACTCTAATTTTGCATGCCTATGTTCAATTCCAAGCCACCAATCTTGCTCTTTCAAGACTATGAGTTCTGTACCCAGATTTCAATAGAAACAATGAAGGAACAGAAGTGGAAGCACAGTACAGCTCACATCTATCTGAAAAGACAGGCAGTTTAACTTCCATTTACACAGAAGACTTGCATTGGTTTTTGTGTGCTTTCAACAGTTTCCCAAAGGTATTAAGAAGAAACCAGTAAGACTTGGTCTTCTCATGATCAGTGTAATACAAGCATAATACTAAGTTGCTTACAAAGCCTGTAAAACACCCTGTACAAGCAATTTAAGCTATGAGCTTTAGACATTGAATTAAAACCAATTCAGGCACAATTCAACTATATAATCTCGATAAGAAACAGACAAATAATTCAGAATTGCACTGTTCACACAACCTCAGCCACCACTACTTTAATATTCATTCAAATATATAAGCATTACTTTCTTCGCTCTTGGCACCTCTGCAGCACAGGGGATTATTTCTCCCTTCATTTTACAGATGGTCAGCAGTGCTTAGTGGGCAGATGCCTGTGAGGGCCAACTGCTAATCCCTCAAACTTCCCATCTGAAATTTATCCCCCATACGTCAGACCTCCTTCCTCATACCAATTTGCTTATTTTGCTCATATCTGTAAGACAGCTCCTGCTCTTAGTCTGTTCCAGCATCACACTGGGTTTGGAGCACCCAAAAATCAGGAGTGGGGCAAAACAAGTTTGATGCCACTGCTGCTTTCCTCTCTCCCTTTCTCCCCGATTTTAAAGAACTGCACTCAACTGTGTCCCAAGGACTTAGATCACAACAGCCTACTGCAGTGTGTAACCAGCCAGAAAGCAAAGAGCTTCTCCAAGTTCCCTTCGCGGAGGACAGAGCTCAACATTTTGAGAAAACAGAGACCATCACTGCAGGTGTTAAGGCTTCATAAGTATTCAAAACTACAGGTTTACCTTGCTGTTCCCTCAGCTACCCTCCATACCACCCAGGAGCTACTATTCTCCTGCAGAAATACATAAAATAGGACCTGGAGTCTCAGGCAGATCTTTCAGTAGCCTATAGCTCTGCCATCCAGATACTTCTGATTAAATACAAAAGGCATCTAATATATACCCACACAAAACATAAAGCCTCAGGTTTAATGAAAATAAGTCAGTATTTACCTACAAAAAACTCACATAATACCATGTTGGAAGGGCAGCAGCAGACATTAGTCCCAGTATACACAATACTTACATCTTAACAAATGACAGATGTCTTCAGTAGAGTAAGAGCAAAGGAATAGCTTTTAACAGACTTCCTTGTCTGGGAAGCTTGAGGATTTACATATAACAGACTTTTTGTGACCAAAACATGCTCTGTCATTACCACCTGTTTGTTCCATGATCATAGGAAAAACATTCTGGCAAAAAAGCTCTCCATAAGCAGGACTGTATGTGGCACTATGCAAGCCCATTTACATTTTAAAAAGCTAACAGCTACAGAACCGGATACAAGCTGCTAACCCCAAAGGAAATGCAGAAGCATATACAGTTTGAAATCTTTTAGTTTACAACTTGCTGTGAGCAAGCCCCCTGCTCCTAGAAATGAGCCTTCAAACAACAGTCTGATCACATTTTGGGGATAAAAACTGCACAATAAGTTTTCATAGGGTGGTATAAATTCTGAATTCCAAGTCGCTTCTACAATACAATTATATAGACAAATCTATTTTTTTGCTGCAGCGCTCCAAGCTTATGGATCCACAACCATTTTTTAACAGTTAAAGAAGGATTTTATTTTTCTTTTTTAACCAACATTTAACTTTTTCTGAAGCAGTGTCTTCGAAAAAGGTAGGTCTGCTTTGGTGCTTCTGCTTACAAGCACCAAAATGTTTTAGCACTGCCTTCATAGGTTTAAACAAGCTCTAATAGCATGGAAGCACTACTGCATACAACACTGCAGAGGAGAAGGAGGTGGTGTGACCCTCTAACACTAATGAAGCAACCAGAAAGCTCATCCTTGAAGTCCTGGACAGTGTCATTTGAGCAGATCTGAGCTCCTCAGACCGAAAAGCTGCCTTTTCTTCTTCACATGTTCATTAGTAATTCAACAAAACAAAAACCAAAAAGCATTCGGAAGCTCATCAGAAGTTAACAAACCTGTCAACTCACAATACCTAAGATTAAAAGTAGGGACAGGGAACCCTATTTTTAAGAAATTAATTGATCTTTCCACAAAATGGAAGCCTATTACTGGAAAGTTACTTCCTAGTCCACAAATCTTGAAGTGTTACAACCATAATATAAGGATAAAGAATTACTAATTTATTTTTTTTCCCGAAAGTCACAAAACATAATATAACGGTACTTAAATCAAGTACTTACAGGGTCTCTCAACTCTTCATTGTCTCGAGCTGACGTTCGAGGTACCTTCACCGGGATTTCATCTCCACATTCAGTGTCTGAAGCATTTGGAGACTCTGCTAAATCAAGGAACTCATCTCTCTTGTGACCTCTGAACCTTATTTTGTCCAACTTCTTTAGCATGTTCAGCACTGCACTTTTCTGCTTTACCTTAACATGACGGTTGGAGTCTCTGCAAGATCAAGAAATCAAGAGTATTTTAGAAAGCTTGCAATAGATCTAAATACACACATTCTTATCACTAACTACTCCCAACCATCTTTCAAGTGCCCTCCTGCCACTGGAGGAAAAACATGCTTAGCTTTTTAACAGGCATGTTTTCCACAGTTTAACAGATGCATGGTTTGTTTTACAGTAGTTGATCATTTGCCTTCTTCCCAGACTCTCATGGCCTCTCTCTCCTGGCAGTTTTTAAAGCAAGTCAGAATAGGCACAAAATAACAACCTGCACTCCAAAGACAGATTAGGAAGTCAGATGCTAACAGGTTACTTGAAACAAAAAAAGTTTAGCTGGTAAATCAACATTCTTCAATTTGTGATGCTTCTAATCAAAGACAGGAAAACTCCACTAAGCTTCACAACCAAATTTTAAATTCCCAGACAAACTAGAGCAAGAGAGAGAGAATGCCATCATATCTCCCTACTACCTCAGGCTAAGAAAACAGAAAGTAGCAAGGGTTTACTGAAGAAAGCCACAGACAGATCCACACAGAAGATCTCACCCAAAATTAGACTGCTGAAACAGACCACACATCACAGCCAAATGCACTGCCAAAATCCTTAAAATTACCACAACTGACAATCTTGTATACCCCTGAAACTGTACTGGGAGAAGCATTTGGCTTTTTAAAAGACAACAGAAGAAAGCTTAATTCATGTGCGTAATCTCATTGTAATGGTAGCTTCCCAAGACACTGCACTGTATAATTTCTGATTTAAACCAGACTTGCCAAACTGGTCCCATTCAATGAATCACGCTCTGTACCAAAGGTCCCAAACTCCATCTTAATTTGAAAAAAAAAAAAAAAAAAAAAAACAACCCAAATTCAACAGTTAGTTCCTTGATTCTGTCACTCCAGCAAACTCCTGCTCTGGCAGTTTATAACAAAACAGCCACAATTATCTCGGCACACAGAGATCTATTTGGAGGATGATGCCATGCTCTAGTAAATGGATTTTTAAAAATTTATTTTGAGGCACTTGTTTCCGGTACTACTCTTTTGTCCTCTCTGGTCAGCACTACCATCTTCTTCATTAAAAGTCATGCTTAGTTTCATGGCACATCATCCCAGACACCAGTGTGAGATGAAAATGCAAAGGTAAACTCAGACCAATGTCACTTCAGGAATAAAACTAAAGAGCGAAATAGAAAAACCTTTTGCTACCACAGCCTTTGCACCTAAGGCAATTCTCATCTCCCAGGACAAATCTCTTTTCAACGGAGCTCTTCAACTTTCCCTATGAATTCTCCACTTAACCCTAACACTTTGGCAGTGACTATTCACACCAAGCTCAAACCAGATCATTCCCTTCAAATACATCTTAGTTTGCACCTCTGCCAAGTTTTATTAGCACCCTTCAGTTAAACACAGAAGTTTTAAACTAATACAAATCCCTTACAGTACAGCTGGCAAAAAAACCCCACAGAATTCTTTCCTTATCAGAGATGCCTAAAGTTGCAACCCTGTGTTTAATCTATCACTTACAGAGAAACACTTGTGGGAACTCACACCAAGGTTATTTTCTAAGAACAGCTTTTCTTTGAAGTTCTTTTACTTGTCAAAGCTAAGTTTAAAATAGAAACACTTCTTGCTCATTCATTGACTATTTGATGAAGAAACTTGTCAGCTATCACATCCATAAATATCTCTACGCCTTACTATTAATAGCAACTAGGGAACAAATGGTATGAGGGAAGTTTAAACCTCTGATAAGCACCAGCACAATTGTATAGTTCTCCCTCCCATCACAATGATCTCCATCTATGTTCAACCAGATTTACACAGCGTGAGAGACCTACAGCAAAGCAGCTGTAAACCAAATCCTGTCTGTTCATCATCCACGCTGTCACTGCTAATGATACAGCGAGGCATGGAAATAATAAAGCATGGTAGAGTGTTATTCCTTTTCTGGAGTGGTTGGCAGCCATGAGCCCATTAACAGTGGAGGACAAGCACACATCCCACACCTTCCCTATCCCTCTCAGGGCTGGAGCAGTTACTGCAGATGAGCATTGCTGTCCTGGACAGAAACAGGAGTCCTCAGCATTCTTCTGTTAAAACCACATTTATCCCACTGCTCCTCAATGGCCAGGGCTGGATCTGGACATCTTTCATAGCCTGGCATATCCAGCACTTCCACAGATGTTCAAGATCAGAATTCAGTTTTCTTTCCCCTCAGCATAAAATCACATTCACTTATCACACAAAAGAAATGAGAATCATCAAAAACACCTTGAGACAAATCAATCTCCAACCCTTATCACCAAGCTTTGAATGAAGACTAAAAAAGTCACGAGGACAGTGCAAAGGCCCACTGGCATAACTATCAGGGACGGACATTTAGGAAACTGCAATCCTAAACTCCATTCTCATCCCTGGATGGCTCATGCATTTCAGGTCACAGAATAACCTGGCCAACAGATTACCCATGAACACAATTATGGTATTTTTTTTACTCACAAAACTGATGACTTACACCTACATGTATTACTACCTAGCCTTTTAAAAATGCAAACCTTTCTTTAAATCATTCCACTGAATGGAGTTAGTTTAAATTCTGAGGCTAGGAAAACACACGTCATGAGGGTCAATATTTTTGCAGGATTATTCAGTAGGTTAACCATTAAAAGAGGACATGGTAAAGAACCACATTCCAAGGCATTTCTAAAGTGCCTGAAGTACTTTCAAGTGGTTATATAAAAATATCTTCTCAGTTAAAATTTAAAGATAATAAGATCATTTTGTCTAAAAATTGTTTTGCATGTACCAGGTTCCCAAATTACTTACAGTTACACTGCATTAACTTAAGCAAAAACGTAAGCTTGCCAACAAGCTCCTATAAAAACTCATTATCTGGCCTCCAGCCAAATGCTGGATCTAAGACAGGCTTTTTATGTCAGCAGCCTGTTCCTGCAACCAGCGACTTTTTTTTATGGTGACATTTCAGCAGTTTCAGGCTCACTAGGAAAAAAGATTCTTGGAGATTCTGTATTCCAAATGACTTGAGTCAAATTTAAATAAGCTTGAGGAAGCTTTTGCAAAATGAAAGACCTGAATCCGATCTAGAATTAGATTTATTGTAAAATATAGTAGCTAAATAACTAAATATCAAAACACTTGCTTCACCATCATAGCTATTCATCCCTCACCTTCTCCCAACTACCTATCCTGGACCCATCCCTACCCAAACACCCACTCTAAGCTCAGCTGGTTCAGCTGTGAATTTCAGGCTGCTTCTAGTAACTCCCCATACCCACAACATCAAAACCATCATGCAACTCTGCACGTGTGGAGCTCAGAGTGAGAAGGCAGACCCACATCTCGCTCTGCTTTCAAACTAACCATTAACAAATACTATAACACTCTAATAAAAATAACATGCATTTTAACTCCATGAATTTTAAACACTGCCATTTCCCAATGCTGCCATACATGTGGCAATAATCAAGTGAAAAAGGTCTAATTTTCCATGCTTTAAAAAAAACCTAGCTAAAACAATCTTTAAAGATTTTCATTTTAATTGCCATTAATATCTACCGGCTAATGCAAATCCTTCAAGCCTGAAGTTTTATTCCTTTTACAAAGGGCCAGGAAAGAGATGCCTTTATTTTGACCTAATATGTAAACCCCTCAAACAACTGTCAGACCTTCATTTTAAATGAATATATCAAGACCCAAAAACCAAAACCAACATACATTCCCATTCCAAATTTATACTAAGAACAGAAAAATCAAGTTTTCCCAAACTTTCACACAAAAATCATATGGAGATCTACAAGAAATTTTTCCGCCTACATTTATAGAGGCTTCCCCTGTACTCGGCACTGGTGAGGCTGCACCTTGAGTACCGTGTCCAGTTCTGGGCCCCTCAGTTCAGGAAGGACGTGGAGACGCTTGAGCGTGTCCAGAGGAGGGCAACAAGGCTGGTGAGGGGCTTGGAGCACAAGCCCACTGAGGAACGATGAGGGAGCTGGGGTTGTTTAGCCTGGAAAAAAGGAGACTCTGAGGTGCCCTTATCACTCTCTACAACTTCCTGAAAGGTGGTTGTAGTCAAGTGGGGGTTGGTCTCTTTTTCCAGGCAACAGCTGACAGAACAAGAGGACACAGTCTTAAGCCGTGCCAAGGAAAATATAGGTTGGATATTAGGAAAAAGTTTTTTACAGAAAGAGTGATAAAATTTTGGAATGGTCTACCTGGGGAGGTGGTGGAATCACCATCCCTGGACGTGTTTAAAAAGAGATTGGATGCGGCGCTCAGTGCCATGGTTTAGTTGAGGTGTTGGGGCATGGGTTGGACTCGATGACCTTGAAGGTCTCTTCCAACCTGGTGATTCTGTGTGATTCTGTAAGCAGACAACCAGCTTCCAGGGAATACTGGGAGCCACCCCTGCCATCTGGAGGGACTCATTTATGAGACGTGTTCCTATGGAGAACCCTCCCACCCCTTCATGCCACTGCTACCCCGTTTCTTCTACTGCATGAACATGGAAGAGGTTGGGGTGCAGAGGGAACTCAGGGAAGCACAGCACCCAATGTACTGCTGCTGTCTGAAATCTGCCTTAACTCACCCCAGTCTCCTACAAGTGGTTTACAGGTTTTGGTTTTTTGTTGTTGCATTTAGTTTTTACACGAGTACAATTTGTGGCCTGTTAGACCTGGCAGGGATCAAACAGCTAAATCTTCATGTGCACTTTCCAGAGAAAGGGCTCTGCTTCACAACACAGGGTTCAGTCAGTTTTCCTTTGCTGATAACAAAACACAAACCTGCTACACACAGTCAAACAGCATTGCCTCAGCAAGTGTTAGTCTGGAGCCTGAGGGAAAACAAACAAAGAAACCACTTAAAACATCATGGATGAATTTCATCCCAGGTCAAAAAGGCCCTACAAGGCTATGACACAGTACAGTAACCTTCAATGAACCCATGTTCCTTTTGCTAGAAAAACAGCTTTGCAGAAAGCTGAAAATGACCTGCAAATCTAGCATACCCCTACTTCTCATCTTTACATTCCATCTCCTTCATATTCTCCTTTCATTCTCAAAATACATTTCTGCAGAAGTCCAAGGTGAGAGCCCTGGTATTCAAGAAAAGCCAGGCTGCGTGTGGATGAACAAATAGAGACATTGTTGTCAACATCGGGACATTTTGGTGTTATCATGAGGAAGGGATGTGCAAATTGAGGGAGTGGAAAGTATCAGGATTACGTTTGGTATTCATTACTTCTACACTGAAATGCTCCTGAATAATATCCTGAGAGCTGACATGAGAGCAGTGACACAAGACAAACTCAATCCATTCACATACACTGAAAATTAAGCTTGGTGTATTCTTTTCTAGACATGTCTAACTAAAACTGGAAGGAACAGTGAGTATATCTCAGCCTAATACAGATTCAGAGTCCTCTGTAAAATGTTCTGTGCAAGAAGTTCCCTCTTGCTACATGATTTTTCCCCCCAGTTTCTCATTTTAATGAATGGAATCTCATTTCAAGTCACTTTCAGAACATTTTGTACTTATTAATATTTAAGGAGCTAACCAGAGAAAGATCAACTGCACTCGAGAGTTCCTTGTCTGCTCAGCTTTTCACAGAATCACAGAATGGGTCAGGAAGGGACCACAGTGGGTCATCTGGTCCAACCTCCCTACTCAAGCAGGGTCATCCTAGAGCACAGGATAAAAGAAAAGGACACTTTTCTTCCCCCTGTGCACAGACTTCTCCCAAACTACTCTGCAGAAAGCTCACATCTGTGAGGAAAACTAAACTTTATCCACAGCACCTCTTCTTGAACAACAGGGAGTGATTTTGTAAAGGTGAAGTTGGCACCTTTCAAGAAAACTTTACATCAAGCTCGACTCAACAAAGACTTTTAGCACACAGAAGGGGCACAACCCACACTCAATGTGGCCCTTTCATGAATAGCCCTGACATGAGATTGAGCTCATCCAGGACAATACAGCATTTTAGGTTCTCAGTATAGAATGATGTCATCACTAGTCATTGGAAACCAAGACTGCAATACTCTGAGCCAAACGTTCAGTTGGATTAGCCAAGAGCAGCTTACAAACACTCTCTGAAAGTTACAAGCATTGCACAAGTGCTCTCAATTTCTGACATCAACAAACACACAAACAAATCTTCAAACTGAGCTCTCTCCACACTCATCACAACAGGTTCATGCTGAAATAATGTTCACCACCTCAGCACCACAGTCTGGTCAAGTCTTCTTCCAATTACATCACCCTTGGCTTCAGGGTCATAACATACCCAGAACAAACTCCTTTCTGGTTTTGAGTAACACCTACTAAAAGCTCCTTTCAGGGTCAGGATTCTTTAAAACTCTAGGAACAGACTAGACTAGACAGGGATAGACTAGGGGGATGGACTCTGGTGGGTTGTTTTCTTCATGATAGATGAAGTTATCAGGCCACCTTTGGAGACACATTATGCTTAGTAACTCAGGATTATTTTGCCTTTAAGTTTAAAGGGAGTTGAACAAAAAATTCCCACCAGAATCACTTCCTCTGTTACACACTGCCAGCAGAAGCAACACTCGGTTAACACAGATTAGAAACCAACAGGAAGTTGTGCTTTGCTGTTGCAGACTTAAATAGATGCAGTTATTAATTAAGCATCAACTCAAATAATTTAAATTGTCCACTGACTGGGAGGAGGAGGAGAGGAAGAAAAAAGTGGAAAGCTGTGTAATATGTTCTGTGTAATAATATGTAAAATGGGGACTGGAGACAGAAGTTCAACATACAGATCTTGACTGCCACTGGTGAGGTTGTCACAGCAACCATAATGCACCTTCATGAATATGCATTACTCTAAAATCTATTTTTTTCCCCAAAAGAGAGTAACGTGTCATTCAGCTCACAACATGAAGCTGCCTGGGAGACAAATCAGGACTGCACAATAAAAGTGACTTGTCTTCAAAACCTTCCGCTTGGCTGCTGCAAACAAAAGGGTTGGGGGAAGAGGGGAAACACAGAACATGGTGGCTTGGGGTTGTAGGGCTCTCTTCTGTACCTTCCTCAGACGGTATTTCAGACATATTCGGCAAAAATTTTAAGGCAGACATTCCCAAAATCAGCTGCTCAGTTCCTGCAGAGTTGCAGACCTGAGCAAAGCATCAGCCTTAATCCCTCAAGCAGCTGGGGACCGGCCCTTCGGTCAGCCAGAGGCAGCAGCACCAGTGACCCTCCCCAGAAGGATGGAGACAGGGGAGCTGCTGCTCAGAGTCCAAGACAGCTGAAACCGGGGGCCTTGACTTGACCACCACTGGAAAATTGTGGGTGTAGTGAGTCACAAAAAAAAAATCCCAAACCACACACGTGTACCTTTCCAGGTCACACCCTATGGTGTCAAGGAACAAAAGGTAGTAACTGTTTCCGCTGAGCTGGTGTGGGAGTTGTACTTTGTCCTTAACTTCCCACTTACCCTAACACCTCTTCCACTAACACAGAGCCACCCCACTGTGGCTACACACTTCTGTCTCTCATCATGAAACCTTGGTCTCTCATTGTGAAACCTAAAATTAGCAAGCTTTGTTAAATCAATTTGTCTGTAAATTGACGATTTTAACTCCCAAACAGCAATATAAAATACATTTTTCCTCAAGACACCTGTGTGGGAGAAAGTAAAAGTGAGATACTGATTATGCCACCAGAAAAGCTGCACCAAAAACCTTGCATGAAAACTTTGCCTGCGAGGAGTCACCAGTTCAAGCCATGGCAGATATCCCGTGAAAGAGTCAGCACGTCATGATAGCAATAAAAGCCTATTGCTGACATGCTCTTCCCTTCCTGGTCACCCACCTGGTCCTCCTTTCTCCCCTGCTGTGTTCCCATCCCAATCTCAGAGGAGCCCAGCCAAGCCTGAAGCCCACTAGATCACAGGCTGACACCAAAGGGAGCAACCCCACTCGTTTCTGCCACAGCCTTTATGTCACTTGATCATTCATGCAGTTTATCAGCTCATTGCTGATTCAACTAAATTTTGTGTATGTTTGCTGTCAAGGTCAGTCTAATCAGAGCAGACAGGGATGCAGTCGGGGCAGCACAAGCTACTGGAGCTTTTGCTATTCCCACACAGAAAATATGGTGGTTTGTGGTGGTGGGCAGAGGGACAAAGCATCCTTTGACAGCAGCCCCCTGCACTTAAACAAGGAGAAACGACTGCAAAGCTTCACCTTAAAGACGAAGTTGCCACAAGGCACACTTCAAAAATTGGATGCCAGAGCTTCAGTCCCTACTCTGAAGGACAGGGAAGAGTTTGTCACAGCTTGGCATTGACAAAAGGCTTTTTTCTGCTTCCTTGCTCTGAATTTTGTCAACTAGTCAGGGCAGAGCTGAGGGTGAAAACAGGAAGATGAATGAGTATCACCAGCTCAGCAAGAGCCTCTGCATTATGAGAAGCTTCAGGCAGCTCAGAACTGGATGGGCTTCCAACAGGTAAGAAGCTGGGGCACAGGGGAACTGCTGCCCTAAGCAAGCACCACAACTTCTGCCTATAAAAACAGAGACATGGGGCTGACAAATGGGGGAGAAGGACAACTAACACAGGGTAAGACTAGGCTGTCACTGCACTTATCTCTTCTTCCACTGTTCAAATGGAAACTGTAAGAAGTCTAGATTGACACAGCACTAGGAATAAAGCTGGCCTTTTACAATCTATTTTAAAATAAATATTTGAAGTCAGAAGTACATATACTGGCAGAAGCATCTTATACAGACTTATAAGTTTATTAAGAAGGTAATCGCTGACCGTTTAGAAAAACTGTAAGCCCTGCCAGCCCTGAAGAATTTTAATTCTGTCCCTTCAAGTAAAAAAAGAGCAAGTTATTGAGACCTGTTTTATGCTGAGTTTTTCATTACTTCAACTACATGTTCATCATCTTTAGAGGGTAACTAGAGATAAATCAGAGAATGAAGGTACTGCTAAGAAAAAAAGACACTATAGAAATGAGCTGCAATCCAAGCTTAAAAAAAGATTCTTTAAGACCAGCCTTCCAATATCTACACAGAATAGCTTGGACCTAAGCAGCTATTTCTTTGAGAGGACTCTCAGAAGCAAGTACCTCATCAGCTCAGGGTGTCTGATCGTAGCTCACCCAGCAGCCTATGAAAGCTGAGCAAAGGTACATAGCATTGTGTAGTTCTGAAGAATGTCTACGCATTTCTTTTTGTTTGTTGTGTCTATAAACAAAGATGTACCATGTGAAGCAGGACACAGCTCACAGCTAATGACCGCAGCCTGACCGATCTCGGCTGTGCATGTACACCCACGAGCACAGCTGAGAGCGCACAACCCCGTGCTGAAGAGAAGCCTGCCCCAGCTCTCACCAACCTCTGCACCTCGCACCTCTGAGTAACCCTTCCCCCGAGCCACAAGGCCAAGCCTCCTATGCATTACCATTTCACTTATGGCAAGGCCATACAGAAGGAACTACTCAAGCTAACAGGCGAAAGACCACAGACCTACAACTGCTGTGTTACACCTGCAGTGATAAAATGAGCCCCCTACCTTTGTGACACTAAGCAACCACAGGGCCACGTTCATACCTCCCAAATCATTCACCTATCAGGGTACCTCACTGAGAACAAGACCAAGGGCCAGAGTACAGCAAGGTCTATTTTGAGGGTCTTCCCTCAGTTTAGGGAGACAATTCAGTAGAAGCCGACAGTAGAACTGTATGAGTATCCACTTAACATGAAACCATCCGGATGCAAGTGTTCCGTGAAAGAGTCCCAAGATGCAGTAATTTTGCGTACAACACTTTGTAACTTGTTTCGGCAAGCTTTAACTATCCAACTGCTGATCCGAGAATTCATTAACCTTCTGAAATGTGCATGTTGCAAAAAAATCAAGTTAGGCTGACTAAAAAAATAAAAAGACAGACATGGCCAAGGAAAAGAACTGTGCGTTTTACCAAGTACCAGTAGCTCTCCAACTGCCATGCAGTCATAAAAATAATGTTAATGCATAAAAGATATTTAACTTCTCCCCCTGTGGTTAAGTACAGCATTGCTGTTCCATGAAGAACTAGAAAGACATAGCTAGCACATGCCCATTACAACCACCGCTATAATTCAGAATCTGTGATTTCCTTCCTACATACTGGCCCTGAGCTTACAAAAAATTTGTACAATCCCCAAATCATAGACATTTCCATGCAAGAAGCAGAGCTGCTGTTCATTCTATTCCTTCTCCCTTTCTCCCAACAAAAACCTGAAAATGCTTCCGAAGCTGGTGCTACGAGTAAACGAGAGAATAAGGGGGGGAAAAAGGCAAAACCACTCCATGGATTATGCAAGTTTGCAGTGTTATAATTACTCATCATATCAGCCTCTAAATTAAGGGGTATAAAATATTGTCTACAAACTTGCACAAATAATGCATAAAAGGACACGCACAACACACAAAGATGGGATTTATCAGAGTAAGTTAAATGTAATAGTAACACAGAAACAGCAAATTTTATACAGAGAAACAGTAAGTCTGGCTTCAGGCATCAGCTTAATTTCTGGCATTGTCTGTCCTACACAGCCACTTGTAAAAGCCATGTAAACTATTCCTTGAAATCTTACCACAGAATAAAAAAGTCAAGGTCAAGTTCCCACCAGACTGACAGCAGCTCTGCTGGAAAGCAGCACTCTGGAAAACAGCCTCCTTCATTCCACCCACACAGCTTGTCAAAAGATGACAGAGATATTTTACTCCACGTAGAACAGTTAGGAAATAGCAGAGGAAGTTGTGTGACACAGGAAAGCACCGAACTTGGTCTCTAGTTATCACAACCCCTCCTGCATTTCTTCTGAGTGCAACCCTTCTTTTTAGTCTCATTGCACTGCTGTTACATTTGCTGTAAACAGAAAGAAATCACTGTACCTGAAATAGTGTCTTGATATCTGAACTGCAATTACTTGTTTAAATAATTAATACGGTGAAATGGCAGGCTCCAGACTGAATGGCCCTGCTGTTCAAGGTTATCTTCCTTACAAGAGCAAACCTCTATTCTCTCACATTTCAAACTGCATCATTCCCACCGCAGCCACAATATCTGCTCTTTGTCCCCATGCTTACAACAGAAATCCTGAATTTTTGAAAAAACAAAACCCAAACCAAACCCCCAGCTAGTATAGCCATACCAGGGAGCAGAGGGCACAGTCCTGTGAGAAACTAGATCCCTAAGAAACATAACCACAATCCTGCAAGTTAACTCTTATTCAGTAAACTGCTTGGGTCTTTTGCTGTAACTGCAATTCTTTTATTTCACATGTTGATTTTAACATGTTTTGCACAACAAAACTAAGTAGAAATCTTTGCTATCAAATCTGATTCGTCCGGGTATCTCCTCCATGCTCTTTCCCAACAACCTCTGCCCATAGTATCAACTGCTGTTAAAAAAGCCACTGTGGGTGATACCCCTAGCTGCTTCAAGTAGAGGAGTGAAGATGGACTCCAGTCCAGCCCAGGAAAAGGCTATCATACATGCTTAGCAGTAGTGAGAATTAAATAGGCAACTGATGGAGAAGTATGAAGGTGGGGCTGAGCAAAGAACATCCCCCCACCCCACCAAGAGTTACAGATGGGAACCACAGCCTATGAGAAAGTAGAATAACCTCAGAAAGGATGATGGAGAAGGCAGGGAGGGAAAGGATTAAAAAAAAAAAAAAAAAAAAAAA